>JAECUM010006266.1:0-57905 GCA_016617855.1 Megalonaias nervosa
TAATCAATCCTTGACACACGTGATCCCTTGCTGGATCCAGTGCACTTGAAAGGACTGTTATTCGCCATATGATTTGTATTCTTTATATATATATATATATATATATATATATATATATATATATATATATATATATATATATATATATATATATTACAAAAAAGATCCATGTCATGATTTGCACAATGAAAATGCACTTGAACTGTTCCAGTTGGAGAGCTTATCATGCTGAGGTCCCATCAAGATTCAAAGTTTCATTCAGGACTGTTAAAACTGAAAAGAATGCTTGTAAAGGGAACCAAAATATCTGTATAAAAAAGAAAGTATAATTCATACTTCACAAAGATTGCCTATTGATTTGATTTGATATACATTACATGCATGAGGTGATATTCTACTGATTTGATTTGATATACATTAAAGGCATAAGGTGATATTCTGTTGATTTGATTTGATATACATTACATGCATCAGGTGATATTCTATTGAATTGATTTGATAGACATTACATGCATGAGGTGATATTCTACTGATTTGATTTGATATACATTAAAGGCATAAGGTGATATTCTATTAAATTGATTTGATATACATTACATGCATGAGGTGATATTCTTTTAATTTGGTTTGATATACATTGTTATGTATGTTTAATTTAATTGTTTGTTAGTTTTAAATTTTGTTATTTCATTACATGTTATTGTAATGTAACATTGTTTGCTGGACTTGACCTTGTCCAAAATTGAGTTCATTTCTGCTTGACCTGATGACTTTTTAAATTTTTTTTTATTTCATTTATGTAAACAACTAATAATAGCTTCATTATTCTCTATGGGTATGAGCTTATTAACAGAATTGTTATTCAGGTAAACGAAGAAGGAGTAAATATGTTGATCAGGGTCAGGGTTTTGGAGATTCCTAAGGGAATTTTGAAGGCTATTGTGTTGTAAATAAACAAGGCTCATTAGATCATTCTAGAAGGTTATTTTCCATTAGGTAATGGTCGTTTTTAGAAAATGCTAATTATGACCTGAGGTCAAGCAGAGAACTATATTATCTTGTGACTGTGAGGATTTTACCAGTCATGCTTTAACATCTAGCACTTTAAGTTGTATTATGTTGTGACCAGTTTGGGCTGAATTTTATTTTCTTCAGATTATTGAATTCAAGTGATATATTTTCTCTGGAAATACAAAAGTGCTTTGATAAAAATCTTGGATGAAGACATTGTTATGTATCGGCTCGTTTAAATTAACATAAAGAAAAGAGCGAAGACAACAAGCTTTGTAAGTTTTTACAAAAATAATTTGTTTCCCTAGAAAACAGGGTGAAAAGGTAAAAATATGAAATAGGACTTAGATTTGTGAAGAAAATACAAACATTTGTCCTAGAATTGTGAAACACATATAAGTCCTATCAATAAATAGTTCTAATTGAAGCTAGTCTGAATTGCAATTCCATTCCAAGATGGTGGATGAGGATGTCAGACGAAGTTTTAACACAAATGTCCAGAATTTTCACTTTGAATCACAATTTATACTGTAATGTTTCAATTTAGAATCAACTTCACTAAATGTCTTTGTCCAAAGCCACTTGTGGAGTTCTCTAGGGAAAACAATTATTGTTTAAATAGTAGATGAACTACAACTGTCATCTATAACAATATACATCTCGCTCTACAGATGTACAAATGAACAACTCTTTCCAGCACCAGAAAAAGAATACCCTCTTCTCAAGGTATTAGAACGACTCTACAAGGTGTTAAAATATGACTCTGAACACTCTTTCACAGATACCTGAGTATTTCAACTGAATGAAAATGTCATTTCATGTACTCACATGAAGAACGCATGGTGATTTCGAAATCTCACCATCGCAGTACAAAGTGTAACAAGTATAATTAGAAATGACCTTGGCCACAACCAATCACTTTTGCCGACTGTTTACTTAAATCGACAAACCATGGCATGTAAAATCGTGCTCATGCGAGTCATATTTACATTCTAAATAAACACGATGTTTCTCTCAAAATGTCAGATCCTGTGAACATAATCATCATAACAATAACAATTATATATAATGATACAAAAATGAAATAGAAAGAATTCAAATTTTAACACACATGTAATTAAACTACATGGTCATAACAACTTTCATTGGAATTTATACTGAATTCAAACCTGGAATAATGTTTCTGTGATTCAACAAGAGACTGTTGACACATCAGTTCTTTGTAGGCTATAACAGACATGTCATCGCCTTCAATTATGGATCTCTTTGGGACTTGAACTGAGTTTTATTTAGGACTTTTTATTACTAGGACTTGTGTCTTTAATTCTTGGATTATTTTTGGATATAATTTGCAATACCATAAGTTCTTTCTTCTCATTTTTCACTTTGTATTCTAGGGAAATAAATTATTTGTTAAATTTTATGAAGCTTGTTGTCTTCACTCTTTTCTGTTACTTATTTTAAGAACACAGACTTGTAACAACATTACATGCATGAGGTGGTATTCAATTGATTTGATTTGATATACATTACATGCATGAGGTGATATTCTGTTGATTTGATTTGATATACATTACATGCATGAGGTGATATTTTATTGATTTGATTTCATATACATTACATGCATGAGGTGATATTCTGTTGATTTGATTTGATATACATTACATGCATGAGGTGATATTCTGTTGATTTGATTTGATATACATTACATGCATGAGGTGATATTCTGTTGATTTGATTTGATATACATTACATGCATGAGGTGATATTCTATTTCATATCTGACATAAATTGTGTGTTCAAAGGCTGGTTGCCATGGAAACTGCTGAAAAGATATAAAAGGAGACATTACAATTTTCGAAAGTTTCCATTTATTTCGCATTGATAGGCCTATTGTAATAATGTGAAGAATGGTCAACTCAGTGAAAGTTTCTTAAATATTAGTTGAACTTATCTTTCATCTTTAGATGTTAAGTAATTTTATTAACTCTACCGGTCATATGCCTAAGGGTATGTATGGCCTGTTGTTTGTCATCCATCATCCATTGTCCATCATCTATCATCTATCATCCATTGTCCATCATCTATCATCTGTCATCCATTGTCCATCATCTATCATCTATCATCCATTGTCCATCATCTATCATCTATCATCCATTGTTCATCATCTATCATCTATCATCCATTGTCCATCATCTATCAGCTATCGTCCAATGTCTGTCATTTAGCACATGTTTGTTACTGCTACTTCTCCTAAACTACTTGGAGGATAGACATGAAACTTTAGACACATTCATTAAAGGTCTGGTTTGTTCTAAATAAAAATGGTGCTGCTCAGACACCCAAAATGGCCACCACAGTAGCCAACTTGAAAAATCTTGTGATCACTATTCCTTCAGAAAGGATGACTATTATCAACATAGGGTTTTCAGTGGAGGACTTCTTATGATGTCTAGTTGGTCCTCAATGAAAATGGTGCTGATCTGATGTCCACAACTGCCACCTTAAAGAAAAATTCATATTAACATGCGGTTTTCATCAAAAGACCTTCTTATGATATCTAGTTTGTCCTAAATGAAAATGCTTCTGCTTGGACATCCAATATGGCCACCATAGTGGTTATCTTGAAAATCTCCTCCTGAATGGATGGGCGTTATCAGCATGGGGGGTTTTCACTATGAGACTTCGTATGATGTCTTGATGGTCCTATATCCAGTATGGCCACCATGGTAGCCATCTTGAAAATCTTGTTATTGCTTCTCCTCTGTAATGGAAAGTCATATTAACATGGAGTTTTCACCAGACAACTTCTTATGGTGTCTAGTCATTCTTCAATGAAAATGGTGCTGCCATCCAATATTATCATCCCATCAGAAGAACACTTGTTTTTTTAGTCCAAATCCAATCCAGTTGTAAGACTGGTTCTGCTGGTGAATTTGAATGCCATATTGGCATTGGGTTTTCTCCAGAAGACTTTTTGTTATGTCTAGTCAGTCTTAAAAAATTTGTTGCTGATCTGATATCCAACATAACCACCACAGCTGCCAGCCTTAAAATCATACCACTATTCCTCTTGGATAAAAAGTCATATCAACATTGGGTTTTCACCAGAAAGACTTCTTATGATGTCTAGTCAGTACTAAATGAAAATAGTGCCAGTCTGACATCCAATATGGTCAACATGGCAGCCATCTTGAAAATCAGGTTATTGCTAATCCATCTAAATGGAAAGTCATATCAACACCAGAAGACTAATTATGATATCTAGTTGGTCCTGAATGAAAACGGTGCCTGTCTGACAGCAAATATGAGTTCCAAAATGAACATATTAAAAATCTTATTTTCTTAAATGGATGGTCATATCAGCATACAGTTTTCACCAAAAAGTCTCTTAATGGTGTCTAGTTTGTCCTAAATAAAAAATGGTACCAATCTTACATCCAATATGGCTGCCACACTGAAAATCTTATCACCAAGGAATATCATCAGACTATTGATTCATCTATCTTTTTATTATGGTTATTGACCAGTTCTTGTGATAATATAGCAATATTAAGATTAATTAACGAAAACTGCAACTTTCAAGAATGCCTTACAGTACCATTCAAATCCTGCTGGCACTCCTCCAAAAAATCAAGTCATACACAGGAGGGGAAAAGAGTAAGAAACAGAAAAAAGTGAATAACAGTTAAATGTTTGTATGTTCCATCTGCAATAGCTATATTCAGTTACTGTTAATACTCTTAAATTTCAGTAGAAGTAGAGATATTGCTGTTTTTGTTTCAAGAAATCCTTTGTTCCGGCTGTGCTTTGTCAATTTCTTCTCTACATAAATAACTTAAACATGGCTGAGGATGGTGATGATTTTGCTTATTAATTTGAAAATCTGTTATATGAAGTTGATGATATGATTGGTACACAAGTTCTAACACAAGCTGATGATGCTGTAAACCTTGCCATTGGATTTTTTAAAGGAAAGTCAAAGATATTTTCCAGATGTTGCTCCAAGCAAAGGTGCAAGTGTTCCATGCCAAGTTCTTGCCTTGCACCAGAAGGAGATTCAGGCAGGTCTTGGAATTTCTTGTTATGTTGTCATAAATTGCTTATTGGCATTTTAAATACCTTGGAATATCACCAATAATTAATGCATCAACATTATTAATAGGGTTTAATCTAGGTTTAACTGAGTCTTTGGATTTTTTAAAATTGTTGTATCAATTGATACAAGCAAATGCCATGGTCAGGTGAATCAATGGGAAAAGATACTATCATTATCAACAGCTTAGTCCAATTTCATGAATCATTTTATATATCATCTTGGATTTTTGTCACCACACGTTGAATCAATGTTGTAACCTTACCTTGTAAATAGTGTGGAACCCTTACCTTGTAATTAGTGTGGAACCCTTACCTTGTAATTAGTGTGGAACCCTTACCTTCTAAATAGTGTGGAACCCTTACCTTGTAAATAGTGTGGAACCCTTACCTTGTAATTAGTGTTTTCCAACATGTGCATATAAGATGCAGATTACACAGGTTCTCATACTTTGATATTACCTTGCAATACCTTGATCTGTTAATCTGCTGCTACCTGATACCATCATTTGACCTTGTAATACCTAGATCTGTTAATCTGTTGCTACCTGATACTTTGATTTTACTTTGCAATGCAGGAGACTTTGATTATCTGTCAGGGTGGGTTACCAAGACCCTGATGGATATGAAAATAGATGGATAATAGAATATGTACATTAAAAGTATTATACAATAGACTGGGTCATCAAAAAATCATAATATCTACATATGTACATGTACCTGTTTTTAATATTTTGACATACAATGCCCTGATACTTTGATTTTACCTTGTAATACCTTGATCTGTTAATCTGCTGCTATTTTATAGAAAGTATATTTATTTTTGTCTGTTATAGAATTTATTTCATCAGCTAATAACCTTGTCCAGTGTTTAAAATAACCTGTTTCATGTCTATATTTATAATTGTTGGTAGCTAACACAACAGCAGGTGTTGTCTTCCAAAACCTTGGTGTACGGTTTTATGCTCTTTTGTCCCATTACCCATGAAGTATTTGATTTTTCCCTTGATGTATCTCTATTGATGCAGTGGTCAAATTAGATTGTTTCATACCTATGCTAGTGTTATTTGATTGAATATTTCATCATCATCATCATCATCATCATCATCATCATCATCATGTAAAGGTAGTTATATGACTAATTCTGGTATATGAAATGCCAGTATGAAATTACACAACTAGATATGCACTGGACACTTGGTTATTCTTCCAAAATCTCAACTGTATGTGAAAAAAATAAGTTTCATTATTGTGAAGTTCCATTTCTCTGACTGCATTTGCTTTTTGAACCTGTGCAATGCGAGTTTACCAGTTTAATTTATTCAATTGTGTGCAGGAAAAGTGTAATAACCTTGTACTGGTCTGTTTTTGTTAGAAAATAAATGTCAATTAATAGTCATATGCTACAACTCTAGGACATAAACTATGTAAAAGAAAGAAGCAAAATCAACAAGTTTAGTAAATTCAACAAATAGCTTATTTCCCTTGAATACAAAGTAAAAATTCAAAATACATTTGTAGTATTATCAATTAAATCCCATAAATCCTGAATATTTTATTACGAGTTCAAATGTGTAGCATATTTAGAATGAATTCCAACAGCACTGACTGTCCCGATGTATCACAATTATGTAATCCAGAATGTCTTTGAATGAGTTCTCATTAATCCCAAATTAGTATTCTTGTCTAAAAAGTCAATTAGCGCTTTGTAATTCCAATGAATAATTTAAATAAATAATTTATCTCAAATTATATCTGAACACAAATATAAAGTCTGATTATTTATTCCAAAGACTGATATGAAACAGGAATGTATAACTGTTTACCAGTCCTATATATACAAAATTTCACTTGACTTAAGACGCAATAGAATTCCGAGGTCTTGAACTCAAATTCAAAAGTAAACATATTGTTAACTTCTTAGAAGCATGACAAAATCAAGTAGGTCTTACCCACAATCATGAACATAAATTAAGCACATATTTTGTTAAGCCATTATATAGGTCATAAAAAAAAGCATGTGTGCCTTTGGCACAATTGAAAATATGATTTTTTTAAAAACAATATTCACCTATTCTTTGTATATGAATGTGGTTTTGATTGTGTAAATATAATGAGCCTCTATTCACTGGTTTTTTTTTCACAGTCATATTGCACCAATATTTTTTCTTTCTCTAATACCAGTTTAATCCCATTTATTTTAGACTCTTTGACTGGTTTCTTGTATTTCTGTTGTATTTGTGCCATTTCACAGTTGACGGTATCTCAGATACATGTTGCCTTGTGCATGTTATGCCTCAAGGAAACCGCATGTGTGTGTGATGCAACTAGAATACTTCACTGAAACCGCCTTGTGCATGTTATGCAACTAGAATACCTCACTGACTTGTGCATGTTATGCCTCTAGAATACCTCATTGCCTTGTGCATGCTATGCCTCAAGAAATACCTCATTGCCTTGTGCATGTTATTCCTCTAGAATACCTCATTGCCTTTTGCCTGTTATGCCTCTAGAATACTTAATTGACTTGTGCATGTTATGCCTCAAGAATACTTCATTGCCTTGTACATGTTATGCCTAAAGAATACTTCATTGCCTTGTGCATGTTATGCCTCTAGAATACCTCATTGCCTTGTGCATATTATGCTTCTAGAATACCTCATTGCCTTGTGCATGTTATTCCTCTAGAATACCTCATTGCCTTGTGCATTTTATGCCTCTAGAATACCTCATTGCCTTGTGCATGTTATTCCACTAGAATACCTCATTGCCTTGTGCATGTTATGCCTCTAGAATACCTCATTGCCTTGTGCATATTATGCTTCTAGAATGCCACATTGCCTTGTGCATGTTATTCCTCTAGAATACCTCATTGCCTTGTGCATTTTATGCTTCTAGAATACCTCATTGCCTTGTGCATGTTATTCCTCTAGAATACCTCATTACCTTGTGCATATTATGCTTCTAGAATACCTCATTGTCTTGTGCATGTTATTCCTCTAGAATGCCTCATTACCTTGTGCATATTATGCCTCTAGAATACTCATTGTCTTGTACATGTAATGCCCCTAGAATACCTCTTTGCCTTGTGCATGTTATTCCTCTCTAGAATACCTCATTACCTTGTGCATATTATGCTTCTAGAATACCTCTTTGCCTTGTGCATGTTATTCCTCTAGAATACCTGATTACTTTGTGCATGTTATTCCTCTAGAATACCTCATTACTTTGTGCATGTTATTCCTCTAGAATACCTCATTGCCTTGTGCATGTTATGCTTCTAGAATACCTCATTGCCTTGTGCATATTATGCCTCTAGAATACCTCACCCCTGTCAATGATTAGATTTCATCCACATAATGCAGTGCTGATTTATTTTAATTTCAGTTGCTATCAAACGTAAAATGAAGGAGTATCTATAGCACCTTTATATTTGCACATTGTTAAAATACATACTTGTAAAGATGATCCAGATTTTACTTCATCCATGTGTTGTAAAACTTGCCGCATATTAAACAATTTTGGTTAATGTTGTAATAATTGTTTGTAATAGAAGGTTTTATAGATGTCTTCAAATTGGTATCAGTTTTAATAAAAAGAAATGCATAATTGATGGTGAATGTTGAAATTTTAAATAAGTTCAAATGTCCTCACGACTGAATCAGCCCTAATGTGAATTTCGTTACCTTTTGTTTGCTTCATAATCTCAAACAAGATTGTATATTTTATATTTGTTTACCAGAGCTTTAGATGTTGCTTGAATCAATTCGTATTTTTTACTTTTATCTCCTTTCAGTTATTCTGTAATGTCATTTTTTTTTTATCCTGCTAGGACATTTCTGCAAGAGAGATCTCATTTATTTTTATGGCATCATATTCTCCCTCCTGTTAAACAATACGTGTCCTTTCCGTTTCACAGGTCCATACTTTTATGATTCATTCTTTTGTTTTCAGACTGTACAACTTTATATTTCATCTTGTGTTTTGTACAGAGATAGCTCTTGCTTGTTGCTAATATATGCCCTCTATGTCCTCTCGCTTCGTGTTTTCATTGGGTCATATAGTTGCTATGTCCTCTCGCTTCGTGTTTTCATTGGGTCATATAGTTGCTATGTCCTCTCGCTTCGTGTTTTCATTGGGTCATATAGTTGCTATGTCTTCTCGCTTCGTGTTTTCATTGGGTCATATAGTTGCTATGTCCTCTCGCTTCGTGTTTTCATTGGGTCATATAGTTGCTATGTCTTCTCGCTTCGTGTTTTCATTGGGTCATATAGTTGCTATGTCCTCTCGCTTCGTGTTTTCATTGGGTCATATAGTTGCTATGTCCTCTCGCTTCGTGTTTTCATTGGGTCATATAGTTGCCTCATTATACACATTTCCCCGGTAAAGTTAAGAGGGTAGCCCTTTTCAAAAATTATTTACTTTCAAAGGTGTAACCGATTCACCCAAGATAAATTTCAGTGCTCTAAAAATGTCAATTGTCAGATAAGACTGGTCTCCAATTTTTTAGAAGTCGTGCAATTTATTAAGGACTTTGATGTGTTGAATTAAAATATGACAATTAAAACAATTGATTGGCTACTGTTTCCAACATATTTAAGTTTTTACATATTACTTCTACGTATATTGCATAAATAGTAGTTTTAATCATAAATTCTAAACCTAGGTCTTTTCGTGTGTTTATGGTTGCTTTACATGATAATATTTCACCTGTCCTGTTTATGTAACACTTTAAGAAACAGCAAAAGCGTTATATAAATAAAATTTATTATGAAACAAAAGGCAAAAATCTATTATATATATATATATATATATATATATATATATATATATATATATATATATATATATATATATATATATATATATATATATATATAAAGTACACAGTTTGGTCCTTATTCAGTGTCTACTCGGCGCTTCTTGGATTTTCTCTAGTATTTATTAAAGGGAGCATCTCTTGTCGCTGTCCAGCAATAGTCTGCTAGTATTGATGGGCTCCATTTGCACTGAGAGCGTTTCTCTGTTGTTGCCATATCCTGGTGAAATCGCTCGCCGTGCTCGTCGCTCACTGCTCTGACGTTCAGTGGAAAACAAAATCTAGATGAGAGTGCAAAAATGTATCTTTAGTGAGATTTTGCAACAAAGTCTTTTGTATGCCTTGAGAGGGCTTTCCACCAACTTCCTGTAGTTGTCTGCTTGTTGTTTCCAAGAAAATTTGTTGTCACTAACTGGAAGGCTTTCCATTCCGTCTTTTCCTTGAAACGCAGTGCATGGTCGTCTCGAAGAAGTTCCCGAATCTGAGGACCAACAAAGACACCTTCCTTTATCTTAGCTTCACTTAACCTTGGAAATTTACCATGGAGGTACTTGAAAGCTGCTTGTGCTTTGCCCATGGCCTTGACAAAGTTCTTCATCAGACCCAGCTTGATGTGCAAGGGTGGTAACACAATCTTCCTTGATTCAACAAGTGGTGGATGCTGAACACTTTTCCTCCCAGGCTCCAATGGCTGTCGGAGTGGCCAATCTCTCTTGATGTAGTGGGAATCTCTTGCACGACTATCCCATTCGCGGTGAAAACAGCAGTATTTTGTGTATCCAGTCTGCAGTTGCAGCTGATGTTGGTCATAGTTTATGCACCTCAAAAGTTGTTTCATGTTTTCGCAGGTTTCCTTCATATGGACTGCATGACCAACTGGAATTGATGGCAAAATGTTACCATTGTGCAGCAAAACAGATTTAAGACTCGTCTTCGATGAATCAATGAACAGTCTCTACTCATATAGATCATGAACGATATTGAGGGCTGCTATCACACCGTTGTTGTTATTGCAGGCTACAAGATCACCTTCCATGAAGAAGAATGGGTCAAGATCCTGTTGACGGTCACGGAACATGGAAACCCTAACATCAAATACCAGGAGATTCCACTTCTGTAGTCTGGAGCCCAACAGCTCTGCCTTACTCTTGGATAGTTCCAAATCCTTGACAAGGTAATTTGACATTGATGGTTCAGGACTTGAAGTTTCACCCTCTTTCTCTTCCTCGTCCGACTCGAGTGCGAATGATTCTGGTGCATCGGGAACCGGAAGCCCTTCTCCGTTGGTACTGGGCGTATAGCTGATGGAATGTTTGGATAATGAACAGTCCACTTTTTCTTCTTTGACACACCTTTCCCAACTGGAAGCACCATGCAGAAGTAACAATTGCTGATATGATCTGTTGGCTCTCTCCAAATCATTGCACTGTAAAAGGCATATATTTCCTTTTCCTGTTCAACTACTGGCGAAGATGTGTTGCACAAGTATTGCAGCATATGTGTGGGGCCCACCTCTTGTCCTGATCGCCAATTTTGCAGCCAAAATAAAGGTGATAGGCTTTCTTAACCATAGTGGTTATACTGCGCTTTTGTGATGCAAAAGTCACTTCACCACAAACATAGCAGAATTTATCTGCATTGTTCACGCAAGGACAAGGCATCTCTGCTCACTTTGGCTAAACAGAAATGTGTCCCTTCGCAAAATCAAACACTGACAAACAAGAGAGCACGACACTGTATGATTTCTAGAGCTGATATAGGGCAATATATTCAGCAGAGTGAGGTAAGCTAAGTTATGACTGCATCATCCATGACTTCTAGGAATAGCAGGATGCAATCCATATCATGTATGATGCAATACCAGCTTCAGATTGCATCATTCATTGTTTTTTGCCGAAAAGCAATTACTGTCCAAACCCAGTCATAGATTTATTCATAGGTCCAGTCAAATATGTATTTTTAGTCATTTCTGGTTTAAATTGAGATCCCTTCCATTTATAACTCACTTATCCTCCGCCATTCCCTAGTCAAGGGTCGTATATACTGACCCAGTATCATATCTTTAAAACTAGAGCCAATCAACAATTTTAAGCATTATTTTCGCTCTCAGTGACCCATAATTAGTAAAGTTTTACCACATTTATTTCGGAAGCATTTTGGCTATAGACCAGTGTAACCGAATATATTGATTCATACCTTTGATCATTTTCTTCCTTGATTGCTCCAACTGGAATCATATCTATTGATGTATAATAAGTGTTATTGTATCTCTCAACTACCTTTGGTACAACACCAATTTACATTCGGGTTTCATTTTGAGTCATATAATTATACAAACTAGTTTTAATGTTCTTTTAGACCTCCCAGTATAGATCTTTTTCTATTTGAATAAGTTGAAAAATATTTAATATTTTCCTTTCCCAGCAAATCGTAAATCATTAACTTTCATGTTGTAAAACTCTTTTCCAACATCATGACGTATCGTTTTAGGTTTTTGCACTTTAAAAGTTCCTTAAAAGCACCACGCTTGCCATATCCCCTTTTCTGTTTGCATATTTATTATCTCAAGGGTACTTTGAGAACATACACCAGAAACACACACACACACACACACACACATATATGTGTGTGAGTGTGTGTGTGTGTCTCTCTCTCTCTCTCTCTCTCTCTCTCTCCGTATTTTTGTCCATTTATATATTTTCCATATGCTTAATGTCGAAAATAACTTCTTACAATCCACGTGACTAACACATTTGTTTCGTAGGAAATATTTTTCTCCCTCGTTTGTGTAGTGTGTAGGCGAAACGTTCAGATGAAGGTTCTTTCAATTAGGCATATTTTATTTTATTTTATTTTTGTCCAAATTGGTTTGTTTCCACATTTAATTAATATTTGTTTATGCAAAAAGTGGACTTTCAGGGTCGTAGTATAGTTGTCTTAAATACTGCACATTATTTAAAATTGTATAAAATATCTATATAATAATGTAAACTTGATAAATTGTCTTTAGGTGCTAGCAACAAGCAAATTTGACAACGGTCTAAAACTAATTCTTTTATTTTTAGCAGTGAATAACGTTTCTTCTATCTATTAAAAATTTTGAATGAGTTCAGATCTATGTCAAATTTTTACATTCCTATTGTTGATTCTAAAAGAGGTCCTTTATAAACTGATTCACCATTTGTTGTTTTAAATCGAACTTTATTTGCCATAAATTATATCTCTGTTTATACTGAATCATTCTTTATAGACCTTGTAAAGTTTCCAGAACAATTTTAATGTACTCTAAATTTAGCCAGAATATAAACTTTACGGAATGACTTCAAGTACTCTAAATGTGTGTGTGCATTTACATCAAATACACAATTTACTACTTCTTCATACTGTATTCTTTACCATGACTTAAACTGCTTATTTTGCATGTTATCATGATTGAATGTCAACTATTAAATATGCATTTTTATTAAACACTGAAATATAACTTCTTCATTCATTTTAGAAATCATCAAATTAAACAATGTTTTTCTTCAGCACAACTAACTATGAGCACACTTTTATCCCATTCAAACTTGTAAACAAAGGGGCCTCACTGAAATATTTGTCAGGTCTCTGGAGAGTTAGTTATTAAATTCAATCCAAAGTATTTTTTTTTTTTTCTTTTTGCCATTATTGATATTTAAAACAAAAGATTGCAAATTAGCGGCCACTAATTGGAGACCCTGGACGTTTTACATTTGTGCGAGTCTTGCTGGTATTGCCATATCCCTAAACGAAATGGTACACACAAAATTGTGACTGTCTGGTTGAGTCCGGTTTAATCTAGTTTGACTGACCCAAGTCTGTCACTGACTGATCTAGTATGTGTTTCACGTTGATTTTCAAATGTTGTATCCTTAGGTGAGACGGTGAAACACACAACACAGATTTTTACTGGTCCATTCCTTTCACATTCCTTGCTACTTTCACTACATTAAAATGTTACCACATTAATCTCTCCATGTATCTACACTCCCAATATACCTATCGTCTATCTACATTCCCATTATACATATCTTTGAACTTGAATAATCAAGACAAGCTCAATAAAAATTATCATAATTGTGAGAATCGCGTGCGTTGGACTGATAATCTTAACAAACCAGAGTTCTGTTTTTCCTCATCGGCCCCAATGCTGCTGCTAACACACAACAAACACACATTCCCCGCCCCGATTTTTCTTGTCTTGTGCATTTCATTTGGTTAATTTCTTAGTACTATTTTGCATCCAAATGTCGCAAAATGGATAAGTAAAGATAATAAAATCAAATCTGACAAAGATCAAATTTCGATATTTAGAAGAAAATTATATGCTTTTATAGTCATGTGTTTCAAGGGGTATGAACCCGAAATAACTCAAATATGGGGTTTTGGGTGGTGTTAGTACATATCTCTCTGAGCGCTTAGTCCGTTTGCGAAGAGTCACTCCAGGGTTCCAACCCTTGTACTCCTTATCTTATGTGACAGAAAGAAAAAATAGTTGTAAAAAAGGAAATAGAATTGTGCTTAAAAGCTGTTTCCCGAGAGTATTTCTCAAGTAATTACGTGTGTTTAACAAAGACAAATCTCTCATGATACAGATATTTCTCTCTCTCTCTCTCTCTCTCTCTCTCTCTCTCTCTCTCTCTCTCTCTCTGAATCAATCAATTAATCAGCCTATCGTTAGAACTATAAAACCAAAGAGTGGATCAGATAAGATAACATATTTCATCACCTATTGATGAAATCAAACCATGCTTATGGCTGGCGTCTAAACAATCCGTAAAATTTTTTTATTGCAAGACAAGTCAAAAGGGTCTTTCTTAGTCATAAAGGTATAGATGGATTTTAGGACTTGCAAGCTTTCGTAAAAAAAAAAAACGTAATGAAGGTCTTGAAACCGACATTTCTCATAATTTTTTGGACTAAAGTTGCTATCCACATGGACCTATCCATTTTTGGTGGGATTTGCATTTGTCTAATTGATGATTCTGCACACAAACAAATCACGGTTGGATTGATTTCAGAATATTAAACAACTTTATAAATTTACAAGTTTTGAATAAACTAATAACTATACTGTTCGGAGCCAGTATACAGAAGTTGAAAAGACACTGAAGCCAGCGTCGTTCTTATTTGCATGTCTTCATGTTTTCCAATGGTTCAGACATGTTTGTTCTTCTGGTCCACTACTTTTATTTATGTCTGGGTAATTGGTTAGTTGCTATTTTGTTTTTTTTCTTCCGTGGATATTCTTTCTATAATTTGCTTCATATTATCTTTCGGAAGGTCATAAATCAAGAAAACTAATTTTGCTTCAGACTGCCTAATCCAAACTATTTTTAGTCGCTATGATTTTTAGACGCTTTTTAGGAGAGCTGTGTCAAGTTTTTGATTAATTTGCATCGCGTAAATGGTTGTCTGTGTGAGCTTTCACTTGATTCTGTTATCAGTAAAACGGAATATATTTGGAATGGCATGGATTCGTTATGTGGAAGCAATTTAGGTAGGCACGGACCCATGAAAAGAACGTGTTAGACATTCTTTGGCTATTCGATTATGATTTGTGCGAGGACTTTCAGGTTTTAAATTAATATAAGTCTGTTATAAAAATGGCAGTTGATATGATCTCATAAAGATACAAATTGCTGCACAAGCGTGCTTCCCATTTTTCCAGATTCGATACCTAACAAGAAACCCAATCGAATTTGTTAAAGACTAGCTGATCGAAACGACTACCTTACACTTAAATGAACTCAACACTCGTGGTCTTTCGATCCTTCCATCACTCGAATAGCTGTAATCGCATATACCCATGTGTTCAGGGTATTCTAACTGCATCAATCATCGAACACTCAGAAGTTTTGCAAAACCTTGTATTCGTTGCCAAATGCAATTTGTGAAGTCTCGGCCAGAGTACGAAAGTACTTCAGTGTTCGAGATCTACCGTTCATAGAAGCCACGAGCTGGAAGAAACCATATCTTAAAGGTAAGTGTATATTTCAAGTAGATTAAATATCTATATAAAATGTGAGTGTTTCTTTCAAGCACATATATATATATATATATATATATATTTCAAGTAGATTCTATTTCTATATAAAATTGCGCTATAACTAAATATTTCTGATGATTGCCGGATCTGCCTAAGGGTCTATGTATCAACTTTTGGGAAGATTATTCAGGAACACAATTATCACACATGTGATTATATCTGCTTACGAGTATTAATGAGACTGTTTTTATTTGGGGTAAACTTTATATCAGGTTTACTTACAATCTGACCTTTCGTATAAAACGGGGGCAAAAATAAGTTCTGCCTTGTCAGATTCCTTTAGTAATGTTAGTAATGAAACGTTTTTGAAATGTTATCACTTCATAAATCGAAATGGACACGTACCGTGATCTGCTTAAACAGCATCCAATATTACTAAAACACTGTAAATTGAGGTTAGTTTTCAAATGGAAAATACGGATGCCTAATCTAGTACAACATGTATATCTCTAATTTCTTAAATAGTAATTAGCCAATCGGCATAATAATTTACTTTTATCTACCTCGTTTCTACGTCTGCTAGCTGTGGATATTCCAGAAAAGCCAAATAAGAACCCAACCACCTACAAATAAACAAATAGTGTTCCTAGGACAAATCCGTGCAGTTCTTGAGAACTACATACAATTTCTGATACTTTGATGGTACTGAGGGTATCGATTTTCGAAGACAACCCGTTGAAATTTTAAAGTGAATTTTTTTAAAATTGAAAATCATTATACGAGTTTGACGCTTAGAGTCAATCGAGACCGCGAGCGTTCGCCTCAGATGCGGGAGGTCGCGGGTTCGATCCCCTGCCGAGTCATACCAAAGACTTATAAAAATGGTAATAGCAGCTAACTCGCTTGGCGCTCAGCATTATGAGGTTAGTGCTAGGGCTGGTCGGCCTGGTGTCAGGACAATGTGACTGGGTGGGTAAGACATGATGCTACGTGTCTTCGGCATGCCCCAGTGCTAGACATCACTATAAACTGTAACGCTGCATCGTGGCAATATGACTGAAATTTGTTGAAGCTACGTTAAAAATCCAAATCGCACACACACACACACACACGAGTCAATCGAACCCTTAAAGTGTATAAAGAGCTAAGAGTTGAGCATGGGGCACATACAATATATGTTGAATAGGGCTCAGGGCACGTTAAATTTGTTTTAAATGGAGATATCCATGTGTCTTCTTAATATCAGGGTATATACAAGTTATGTTAAATGGGGCTCAGGGCACATACAGTATATGTAAAATGGGGGATATCCATGTTTATATTTAGTATCAAGGTACATACAGTTTATGTTAACTGGGGCTCAGGGCACATTAAATTTATCTTAAATGGGGATAGCCATATTTCTATTTAATATTAGGGTACATATAATTTATATTAAATGGGGGATATCAGTGTTTCTACTAAATACTTCTTTGCATGGTGTTCTCGTTATTGTTGACTCTTCAACTATCAACTCTGACTACTATAATGTTTGTAACAATAGTACTGGTCGTAATGGGATAGGGTGTTGGTAGCAGTAATAGTTGCAGTAGCAGCAGTACGATAGTTATATACATATAAATATATAATGAAGATCCGTTCCCACATTTTAGGCCCTTATGACCAGTAGTTTTGCACTCTAGTGCTTGTTGTATCTTATCTCACCGAAAAAGATCCATCACAAAGCAATCCCTTTCACCTGTTCAGATATCTCTCCGTTAGGTCTGTTGAAAGATATGCCAGTCGAATTTTTTTGTGAATTATTCCAGCCACTCCCGGCAACTGTAGGAGACTTTTATGAAAGAATATAAATGAGACTGGTTCTGACGCTCGTTTAAAGAAGAAAAACAAACTAATAGTGCAATACGGTTGATATGTTTTTGTCAATCCTAGTAGCCACAGTAGGGTATTTTCAGGGGAAGGGCCGGTCAAAAGGTTTTTAGCGCCCGAAGTGAACTATGACTTTGACCTCCCTCCCGCCACCCCGCGAGATAAAGCTAACTTCCGTTCAATTCTTTCTTACAGCCTGGCGCCCTTGGCGAATAAGCCGTTTGGGCATTCGCCAGTATTATTATGTCTGTACATTTATTAGTTAGGGTCAATGCCATATTAAAGCCATTGCATATCTAGAAAGTGACTTGAAGCAGTCCTGCGGTTCCTGGCACATCAAGGGTTCATGGCACCTGTTTGCAAGGAGTCTAAGGGTCAATTGGCTTTTCTATCTTTTTAAATACCGACTGGGAAATTAAATTTAACGCCAGTGGTCTGGGTAACACAGCTGTTCCACTGTAAACGTCATTATGAAGGTAAGTACCGTTATGTGGTAACTGATTAAATACTGAGAAAACACAAACCTGCTGGTCTAGCAAATCTACAATTTGGTGCTAGATGAAGAAAGGCTTAAGCCATTCATATTTAGAAGGAAATCAGTTGCTAAGGATTTAGAAAGTGGACGTTTAGTTTTGAAACGAGATAAGATTTTAGGCTTTAGCACACTATTGTGACAATTTTGAAATTGTTTGCTCTCTGGAAACAATTAATTTCTTGTTTCTCGGCACATAATGTTGAGGAGAAAAAGAAAAAGTGAGATAAAAACTGCCTGTTCTTTGAAAGAAAAACTGAAAATCGAGATTTCATGATGTAAAAAGATTGTTGTATTTTTTTAATTTAAATTTTACAATTTGTTTAATGTTAAGCTTCATTATTCTTGTTCAGAGGAAAGGGGTTTATTATTCTAGTTCTAGGCAAAGGGTTTATTATTCTAGTTCTGGGCTAAGGGGTTTATTATTCTAGTTCTAGGCAAAGGGTTTATTATTCTAGTTCCGGGCAAAGGGGTTTATTATTCTAGTTCTGGGCAAAGGGGCTTATTATTCTAGCTCCGGGCACAGGGGTTTGTTATTCTAGCTCAGGCACAGGGGTATATTATTTTATTTCTGGGCAAAGCTGGACTAGCTGCAGGTGTAAGAATTTCTCTTTATTAACCAGTACACTTTCATACAGACCAACAGTTCTACAATGGCGGTGTTTGTTGGATACCAAAGAGGTGAAAGTCTTTGTTATTATATCTAGAACGCTCATTCGTAATTTTACTACATGCCTATGACACGAACTCTAATCATTTTCAGATAATAAAATATAGACCTCTTTACCGACTACGAGCATTTTTGGATTCCATATCACCGCAATCCGAAAAACTTTTAAAATTGTATTGTGACATGAATGACCTTATTCTCGAGAAGTCAACATTAGTTATTAAATCGAAATAAGTGTATTAATGAAATAATTATGCATAATTTATAAACTCGTACAGCAATTAAAGTCTGACAGTCTTTCCCAACGTTTATAAACATTCTGAATTAACCACTATTTGTCAAGTGGAGATTCCAGTCTATCCGTGAGTTTCACATCGTCTGCATTCAATTTCAATGGTGGAATACCTCCTCGCTCAAAATTAACGAATCGCAATATTACTCTCAACCAACTGCGTAATTTTTTCCCACTTGTCAAGAAATGAAGAAGGAATGTGAATTTATTGACACTAAAACCGAGTTAATCCAGCATAGCCACAATTATTTGAGAAAATACATGATGATTATCCACAAATAGGACAGTATATCCGTATATGTTTTGCATCGCGTCGCCTTTTAGTAATATTCTTACGCCACAAAATGAAGTTCCAAGAATTACATAAATCAATATTCTTTAAAGGTATATAGTAAAAGTATACTCAGTGAAGTAATTGGGAAAGTTGTATCATTTATCGTGAGTATTGGTTGTTTTCACAGACGACACGATTGTGTAGACAAATACCCATAATGCAACGCGCACGCACCTTGTGCTGTCATTTTGCTTCCCTAGCAAACCTTAGTCAACGTCAGGTATATTCGCGATAAAAATCTGATTTAATCGTCGAAATGATATATAGATTATACATGAAATTAAGTGTCTCTTTAGCACAAAAGACGAAATAAAGCTGGAAGTTCCATGGCTCATGTCGGAAGACGGAATAGTGAAGTTGAAAAACAATCATGCATATTACTGTCTAATAGAAATGCAGTTATTTCTAAAAACATACACTATTGTGACTATTTTAATTTTTTATTTTGTTTGGTGTCCCCAAGATTGCCGTCTTGAAAGAGTATTTCCAGACCATGATCTTCGGGATACAATATCAGTTACGGAATTAAATTTTCATAGCATGTGTATTATGCCAGAACATTTATGTACAAATAATTTTGGCTAAAGCAAGTGATACACCAATTTTATATTATATTTCTGGTGGAGATGCTGAAGGACGGAGGATGATATTGTATGACAGCAAGGATGATATTGTATGACTGCAAGGATGATATTGTATGACTGCAAGGATGATATTGTATGACTGCAAGGATGATATTGTATGACTGCAAGGATGATATTGTATGACTGCAAGGATGATATTGTATGACAGCAAGGATGATATTGTATGACTGCAAGGATGATATTGTATGACTGCAAGGATGATATTGTATGACAGCAAGGATGATATTGTATGACTGCAAGGATGATATCGTATGACTGCAAGGATGATATTCTATGACTGCAAGGATGATATTCTATGACTGCAAGGATGATATTCTATGACTGCAAGGATGATATTGTATGACTGCAAGGATGATATTGTTTGACAGCAGGAACTGTTTAAGGATGTTGTTCATCTTCAGTGTATTAAAATGAAATGTGTGCCTAATGGAGCATGACTTTGTGTCGAATATCAAAACCGAGTATTCTTGAAATGCTTTTAGAAATATTAAAATATATATTAACGATTGGCTTTTTAACTTGAACGATAACGAAATGATTGGTTTCAGCCCATGAAAATTGAGAGTCATTCCATGTTTCTACTTCTTTTTGTATCCATTTGTTTATTGATGGATGTATTTGCTTATGAAAGAAAAACAAAGATGGTTGAAATTTCAATGTTTTATTTGAAGAAAAACGGGAAAATACACGAATTTGGTCCCGTGCAGTTGACGTGCATAACATAATATAATGTGTTAAGATATCATTACGTACAAATGAGACGTGCCTTCATAATTTTCTGGGGAGAACACTGTTTCTATGTGCCAATTTGCGTGGCTAGGGAATCAAAACGGCGGACATGGAAATGCACACGTTTTATGACTACACGTGAAAACAAAAGACATGACATCAACGGATAACACTCGATTCTTCGCATCTTGCAAGATCAAATGATATCATATGCACACTCGCTATAATACTCGAGCGTGTATGCGTGCATGCTCCCCGGATCAACGTACTGTAGTAATGATGCGTTTTTCATGAGACAAGGTGTTTATAAAAATATTTTAGATAAGGTAGTTTGATTGTGTTATGAACTCCAAATACTGTAAGTCTGATGTTTGAAAACGTTTAGCTCCGCATTTTTAGATCAAGCCATTTCAGAGCATGCATTTTTCAAAGGAAAAGTTAGAAAACACTTTTGCATTTTACAATACAAATGTAGGCAACCAGTTGTATGGATAAAACTTTTTAAAAAAATTATTCAATAATCTCTGAACTTGTTTTTATCTGTTTTCGGTCAAAATATGGAGAGACAATAAATAACATGCAGATACTTTAATGAAATCTACGCCATCATGTTTTTTCATGTATGTTTCACGGCAAAAGAAGTAGTTGTTCTGCATCGTTCTGTTAGTGTAGACAATATGTCTGGTATAATGCGGTTAAATGCTTTTAGACAAAGAATCTGACGTTCAAACAACTATTCTTAGCGATATGATGTATTACGAAGATGCATTTAAAATCTTTATTCCAGTTCCTCTTGTATTTGCCATCGACATTGCGATTCTTATTGATTCGCACTAATTGTTAATGCATGGTGATGAATTGTGGGATTGAAACTGTAAAATAATCTAGATGTGCTGACGGTGCTACCTTTGTTTGATCATGCCATATTTACGCTTTATAGAATTATCCTATCGCCATAATTGTGCTGGTTTGTTTACTTAATCGAACGTGGCGTAATGAGAAAATCGTTAGATGACGGGTTCTTTTATTAACGAATGATGACTATCTGAGTCACGGGCCAACTGGGACAATCCTTAAGATTGCTTTCCAGAGTCCTTTACAATTATTTTGTGCACATTTCTGAAAAATACAAAAAAGAAAACAAAAGAAAATAGTTTGAAATAAAGTAGATTAAACTTTGGGATTAAGTTGAGGTATATACACAGTTCCGTGTACTTTTGCAAAGTTGCCCAAAAAAGATTCCTATAATGCTAACAACAGTATTTCACGTGAGCCAAATCAATTATTCGAAGATACCATTGCTTATTTATTTAGTTGGCATATGTTGATAAAGTAAAAATAAATTATTTCACCGGCACAATCCTTGAGGAATGCTGTATTTGTTTAAATCAGGATTGACATTTTACTGCGTTGACTCCTTCGTAGGATCTCAATTTAGAGCAGAGAATTTAACACAGATTCAACACAGAGGCTCAACTGCAAGTTAAGTTATTTTTAAAAAAAATAAGGTTTCATACGTTTTTTTTTTCAAAAACTAGTAACACAACACATTAGAACATTTTGAAACGATTGGCGCATCACAAAGTTTGATATATGTTAAACGTAAACGAGCATTTCAGTTTAAAAAGGAACATGTACAATTATACTCTCAGGCAGTTAATCAAGTTCCAGTGCATAGAACCTTTGCGACTCGTTTACTTCACCAAGAGCTCCGAATTAGACGCGGTAAAAGCTTTAAGGTTTTCTTGAACGCAGTATCAAACTTTCTAAGCAGATTAGATAGTGCCACGATTTTCATTTCTTCATATTTTGTTTAAATGAAATAATATCTTTTTAAAACAAGATAATATCGCGACAGTGTGACATTTCCATTTCACTCATGAAATATTTCCTAATAACCACTGAACCCCACCCCCAACATATATCCTCTCTGTATCAACGAAAATAACAATGCCATTAATTGTGCTCTTGCATGACTGGTGTTCTTTTCTTTAAATAGCATTAGGGTAATTGTTGATAAACTTTGAAATGTATATAATACTGAGCAATTAGATATTTTAAAATACCGACTTAGTTCATTAAATGAGACACTTATATGAATTTAAATTATTAAAATCGTCTAAATAAAAACTTGTGAGATTAATACATGATTCCTGTGACAATGGTTTCTTCTTTATGAGACGACGTCATGCGATTTGTGATAATTCATCTTATCACATAGTAGGTATGGTTTTCCTATTGTATGTGCAGTTTCATATTTTTGATATTACCACACGTTAAAATATCACTTTATGTGATTCTGATTGGTCCAAATAAGCCCATGAAATTATTGTGCAGTATCCTCTCTACTGATTGGCTGGGATCGTGGGAAAACGTTTTTAACCCCGCCTTCCGGAATGTTTTGTTTTGAATGAACATTTTTGGCCGCCATTTTTTAACTCGACACGCGAAAGGAAACTGAGGAAAAATTATCTTGGCTGTCTGAATATGGATATGTCACCCCACAGGGATTTGTTATGTCATGTATAACAATATCATCATAAGAAAAATGGCATAAAACTGCAAGAAAAGAACAATAATAAGTAAAACTAAGGGTATTGCTTATTTGATAGCGGGTGGCGGGGTGGGGGGAGGGGGCGGTATATCTGTGACATAGATATAGAATCCACCGTATATACAAGCGTGGTTTAAATGTTAACTTACAGAAGTAATTAACTCACCTCTGTTCACAGAAGAATCTGGACATAAATGGGTCTCCTAACTGACAGAACTTTATCCAGCTACAGCATCTTTACGCAGTATAACGTTATATGGAATGCAAATCCGACTCAAAAAGAAATTTGTTTACGTCTTCTGTACAATCTATTGTTCCAGATCAAATACTGCAAATATCCGGTCACAAATGCATTGCAGTAAATGTGGGAATTTTTGCATCCAGTAATCCTATTTCACATGAAAATCGCAACAATGTAATGTTTAGTTCTGAAAGTGACATTTTTAGGGTAAACATGTACTCTAGGTCTACTGTGTACCGTATCAAACAATGTGACGTCACATCGCATTGATCATTCTTTTTTGAAAAATGATTTTGTCGTTATAAAATATTTTGTTTATTCGGATGGAAGCTTTTTCTTTGATTTATAGTTTGTAAAAAAGTACAATCTACTTTTACTAGTTCAACTTTGTTTGGGACTATATTTTATGCACAACAAAAGAAAGGTGCACCGTCTGTCAGAATTAACGAAATTATTCGTTCTTCTTTCTATCTAATTAATTTCCACTGAAATAAAAACTATGTGATAAAAAGAATCTCAAATGGGTAATGATTTAATATTAAATTTATGAAACTCGTTGAATAATGTCCATCTTTTGCTCGCCAAGGCTCGCAAAAGCTGGACATCATTCAACTCGTTTCATAAATTCAATATTAAATCATTACCCATTTGAGATCTTCTATGTATCGCACTGTCGTGACGTTATTTTATTATGCGTAAGATCATGACTATCATTATCGGGCTTTATGCAACTGACACGGCATTTTTTCTCTTAATTTATGATTTAGCTCTTACAGTGGAAGATTCAGCCCCCGACAACAATAAAACAATTTCCCGGTAATAAAAACACCATTTCTGTATACGTTGGTTTTTTCAAAGAATCTCTCTCTCTCTCTCTCTCTCTCTCTCTCTCTCTCTCTCTCTCTCTCTCTCTCTCTCTCTCTCTCTCTCTCTCTCGTAGCAATTAAGTCGTGCAATTTTCCAATTAGAGTCATGTACAAGTAGCGACGCTGGTATGTTACCAAGCCAGCCTTTAATACACGAAGCACGTGTTTGCGTGTCATTTGTGTTCAGAGTTTTTTGAATGCGATTTTGTATATCAGTTTGTATTCATATCGATAAGCAAGATAAGAGAAGGTGAAGTCGGAAACTACAGGGGTATTGGTGTACAGGAATCTTGAACAATGGACTGAGAGTGGGGGTATTGGTGTACAGGAATCTTAAACAATGGACTCAGAGTCGGGCAGGGGGTGGGTATTGGTGTACAGGAATCTTGAACAATGGACTCAATATCGTCAAAAATGTATAATAACTAGGCCTACAAGTGCTTCAATACGGGATTGAAGGGAAACATTATGACTGTAATTGCATAGATGACGTAAATCTGGACATAAATATAAGAATAAGCTAGGTGAAAATTTCATTGTGTTATATTGATGGAGTAAGAAAATGGGATTTTTTCATCACATTTGTTTTCTTAATATATATGTTCATGAGACTTTTATTACAAAGTCCATCCTCATGAAGTCGTTTTTTATTTTGGTTTGTGTTGTTGTTTTTGTTATGTAATTTGCCGTGACCTTTTTTGTCAAAGTGTTCTTGGACTTGTTCTTGAGTATTTCTGCGGTGAAAGTGGTTTGATCCTGAGGTAATTTGACAACGAACTGTTGGGAAACACATCCGTAGAACTGTTACTATGTTAAATAACATTTGCTATTTATAGTTCGATGCTTCTTATCTCCTAGGAGTCACTCAGTGTCATAAGACAATCTTTTTTCAATGAGGATTCTAAGATTACTGTGACTGAAAGGGTTGTGACCGGTGTTGGCGAGCCTAACGTTATTATTGCCTATATATTTCAATGAGAGTCTGCGAAGAAGAATCCAATCTCTTATGTATAACATCCCTTTCTTTTTTCTGGTCTTCAACGTTCCAAGTAATCGATACAAACACGGGCATTTCCTTTCCAGATCTCACTTCTTCTGGAGCATATCCGATTCTACGATGGTACGATTGATTGCAAGCATTGACCGGACGTGGTTTAACGTCGAACTATGCTGGCGTGTAAATTACTTATACGTACGTTCTTTCAATGGTTCTTCGAAAACGTTCCACCATACTAGCTTACGTTTCATGACTTTCAAAGGCGAGAAAAAAGAAATGTGTCGTTTTTTCAATTCTTCTTGAAACGCTTGGTTAAGAAATGTAGTGCCTTAGTGTTTACCATTGCAGAGGGGGAATAGACCAGATTTGTTTTAAGACAATTTTTAAAGCGTTCACTAACTCCGAACTCGTTTAAGAGGCCAAAGGACCACCCATGTACATTTTTAAAAACACTAAAATGACACTAAACAAATATGTCCTACCTCGATCGTACGAAGCTGATGAGAGACATCTGCTAAATCGGCTTGCCACTGATGATCGAATTCTATTACTTTAGTTGCACTGCTAGACAAATTTTCATCGAGTGGGTTTATGAAACATTTACGTCGATTGTTCTTTTAACCATTCTTGTGCATCTTGCAGACGTAGACTTTTGAGGTTTCCTTTTTTCTGAACGATACAAGTTATGATTTACTTAGTAGCTAGCTGCATGGGCAGGATTGTATAAATTCTGGCGAAACGCGCATCCATGGTTTTTGTTGCTCATTACATACGACGTTCTACTCTTTGTATAGTAGTTCTTGGATTGAAACAGATTTACATGTCCTGCTAGCAATAGGAGTAAAATATGTCTGAACAGGGGTGATCAATTCTTGTTTGCCCTTTTTTTCCCCACTTTTTTATTTTTCTTTCTTGTTGGCGAAGCCGTCCACATTTTAATTTTTAATCCAGACAATTCTTGGTATAGGTGTCAGCCTGGGTGTTTTAGCAGGTGTGCTTTGAATGTTTTGAAGTCTTCTCCATTATCTTTCAATTCCATCCCCTTAGTTGTGTCTGTTATGGTCTTTGGAATTGGTGATGCCATTTGTTTTTCTTCCGTTCTCGTGACATTCTTCAAATCAAATCTGCTTCATAAATTATCTGTTTCGCACCAAATCGTTGGCTTTTGCAAGTACTGACCACCCGTCCAAATGTTAAGCTAAACGAGAAGCGATAGCCTGTCTTGCTTTTGTGGAACACATATTTGGATGCGGACGATGCCATGAACTTGGAGAGGAAGAAACCTTTATTTAGAGAAATTGAAGTGAATTTTGTCCAACACTTTTCTTTCATAATGGATTTCGTCTCCACTAATTGTTGGGATGTCGTACCAAGTTGACTTTAAGCGCTACGAGGTTTTGTCAACAGACTAAATCGTGACAGTCTTTGCTCTGGCAAATCCAGTAATCTTTGTCACATGCCTGTTCTGTCTCGCACATTTTCTGATGGATGTCACCATTTTCGGCTATTGATGTAACATCTAGAGCAATAGAAGAAGATGTCACCGGAGAAGAAGTAAAAGTCAGTAACATGACTTTTGCAGATGCTTGTAATGTGCAGATGTCAAAATGACACATAGCCATTTTAAGTTGATGTATGTGATTGACACTGAATTAATTCCATGGCATGGGGTAAGGATTCCGCACACTATTGGTCTGGTGTGGACATGATTAATTTTGAATGACATTATGTTGATAATTGTGCAAGGCGCATTGGTCAAGATGAGGTGAATTGGATTCAGGTATCGAAAAATACCTAGGGTTGAAATGTTACAGAAACAGCGTTTGTACTTGCTGAAATATTTGTCGTAAGTTAAAACTTTGTAGAGATATGTTTATTAATGGAAGAGCGAAATATGTGGAATTTTTCAAAACATCGATGGGAGTGTGTTAAGTATGACGGTTAAATGAATCGAAATTTCTAATTGGCTAACTTTTACAATTGGGGGTATGTTTCCAGGATGCACGAAGTCTTGACTCCGAGGAAGATAACGAGTATTTTGCACGTAAAAAGGTTCAAGGGAAGTATATTGGAAATCTTGAGAGACGATTCTGTAAAAGGGGATAGGACAGCAAGGCACCTATTTTAGATAATTATTTCAATTTATTTATCTTAGTTTCATACAATTTTTCATTGACAGGTGTCTTAAGATAATTGTTTGGATTTGTTTGTCTTCAACGTTATATGGCTTATATGTTCTAAGACATTCTATCAATATTTTCTTGACAGAAATCTTGATAATAATTGTTTGAATTCATTCGTTTATATGTCATACGAATCATGTATGCTAGGAAGTTATATTATTTGGTCCATATGATGTTATGCTACTGAATTATTAGTCAGCAAATATCGCAGTTCAGACAATACGTGAATTTTATCTAATTCATTTGTATAACTAAGATGTGAATTCGCTTAACCTACGAACCAGCGTATTAATATAACAGGGACCATAAGGCTTTTTATTGTCGACCGTATGTGTACATGTGCCCCACATTGGTCAAGATAGTGATTAATAGCACATAGTTTAGGGGTTAGTTTTATGACGCGAGAGCAGATTATGCATTTGATCAGTTAGTAACGGTAACCAGATCTGTAAAGAAATACATTAGGTTACTTGTGTTATGTTAAGGTCTATGGAAATAGATCGTGTTTGTAGGCAAATACGACAATAATGGTATGCCAGGCTGCAACCTGAAACCATATTAGCAGTTAGTGTCTGTCTGAATTACGATATGACAATATCTGACGTAACAAGAGAGGAGCTGATGTTAACTTCCCGACGTAAACACCCAACAAATTATTTTGGCATATTTGTCTGTTTTAAAAGGGAAATAGCTAAAGGGGGCATGTAAAAGAAATGCGATCCATGTTACAGTTAATGACCCGTAAGAAGCTGGATGAGAGAGAGAGAGAGAGAGAGAGAGAGAGAGAGAGAGAGAGAGAGAGAGAGAGATTATTGTAAGCAGCGTCACATGAGAAGCCAGAAGGAATAGGTCGACCCCAATCTACTACCAGTGTTGAATCTTTAGTGAGCCGCAAACAATCATCAGGTTATTCGGTCATGCTGGACAATTGAGTTCGAACATTCTCACTATATTTTATGATGAAAATTTGTCATATATGAGTAAAAATAACTGCTAATTGCATGTTTTAATAATTTTTAATAATTGTTTTCTAGTAGAAGTGTATCCTTTAAGTATCTTGTACAATTTTGTTTTGTTTATCTAACTGATTAAATTGTCATAATTTTTATACGGGGGCTCTCGTTTTAAATCGAGTTTGGCTGATATAATCAATAATAAAGAGAAAGAAAATAGTAGAAGACGAAGAGGAGATGCTCACAGACAGAGGTTTTGCGCTATTTACCTGCAGTACCTTGCTTTCTAACAGGGGTGATTTCTTTCTGGTGGAAGGGGTCTTCATAGGAGAAGTTGATGTACAGTATGAACTCACAGCCTCTCTTATTCTTTTTCTCTGGCTTTTGGGTTCTGGGATAGGAGTTGCTGTCTAAGTTACTATATTTGAATCCAATCGCAGAAGCGAACGAACAACGACACCTCCAAGAGACTGTCTTCAACCAGGTTTCAAGATAACTTATATCCTTATTTGAGTATCGATTCCCGAAACGGCCAGTTGTGTCAATGTTACTTTGTGCTTTTTATTTTAAAAAGCGTTGTGCTTGACGAGGAATGTCAATAACTCATTGTAGTATCTGACGTGCCGTCAAAGTAAACCAACGTAATATTTCTTTGAAATTATTTCTAACAAATGTGAACGCACTTGTGCATTTTTTTTCGCGACTGTTGGCATGCACTCTATGAAATAATTTTAGGCTAATACGGGGGCACGACAAATTCATTTTCTTTGGTACTGAAAGAGTGGGAAAAAAATGTTTGAACCATTTCTCTCATTTAAAATGTTTTATGCATTTTACTCAACAGCAAAGCAAACTAACACATGAAATCTTTACTTGTACGTTTTCCACTTTCGTGTGAATTCCCTTAGCTCTGCTTCAGGTTTAGTTTTGATTATAAGCAGCTTCACTTACGTTTAATCCCTCTTCTTTGACATCCTACCATTTGTGTGATAATATATAAGTGTATTTGTGTATGTACTCCTACTCTTTTCATTGTCCAGAAGGTAAGGTTGCTGATCAGTAGATGACTGGATACTGGTCAGTTCAAACTGGATGTTGGTTAGTAAATGTAGGCATTGGTCAGTTGATGACTGCGTGTTGGCCAGTCCAAACGGTGTATTCATTTGTAGGTAGGGTTTAACATGACATTAGTTAGTAATGGATCCTCTGTTTCTTATCGAGGTAGGCTTTCTTTTAGAGGCCATAACTGTTAGTGTTAGAGGCCATAACTGTTTCCTTGCGGTCATTCTGTCCAATAACATTAAACCAATAGGTCAATGTTAAATTAATGTTGGAGACCATATGGTCCCATTTCAAAATGGCGACTGTAATGCTAAATTCAAATTAAGGCCATATGGTCCGATCTGAGGCGACGGTATACCCCGTTTATATTTATTTACCTATTTATAACGAATGAAATAAGAAGACAAAGTAATGAATATGTTGAAATTAAAATTCATTCTTGGAGTCTACCCAAGTATTGCGTTTATTAATATCTAAGTACAAAGGACAATATATTAAGTTCATGTTCTAAATGTTATTTTAAAAATAACTATCAATATTACAATATATGTATTCTCAGTTCAGTCAGTAACATGGTCCCGTTTCTTTACCGAATATCTGTTGAAACTTTTAAAAGCCCAGAGTTAATGCCATTCTAAAAGAAAGCCTACCTCGATAAGAAACTGAGGACACATTCCTAACTACTCAGACTTGTAGGACATTTCGGAAACGGCGAGTATTATTGACATGCGAAATCCTCATTTGCAAAAGACTTATTGGTAATGCTGAGCGGATAGTCTTTTGTTTCTAATGCTGGGCGAATAGTCGTTGTTTCTAATGGTAGCGGATGGTCTTCTGTTTCGAAGGCTGGGCGGATAGTCTTTAGTTTCAAATGCTAGGCGGATGGTCTTCTGTTTATTAGTAATGCTGGGCGGATAACTTTATTTATTGGTAATGCTGGACTGCTCGTACTTGCTTATTAGTGATTCTGGGCGGATTTCCCTTGTTATTCCCAAAGATGGACAGATCGTTTGGGCAGATCGTTCTTTCTTTATTGTTAACTCTGGGCGGATCGCAACTTCTTTATGAACAATGTTTATCAGATTATGGCTTGTTTTCTGCCAATGCAATGGACCAAAGACAAAAAAAAAAAAAATTGAAACTGGACCGGGTAAAATAAAATGGATTTCGTCCAAGAGAATAGAGCAGGAGATATCTGTATTTACAAATTTTTAATAAGTAACGAGTTCTCTTTACGAAAATAAGAGAACAAAAAAACAAAAACAAACCCCAAACCCCAACTGAGGGGGGGGGGGGACAATTGTCCCCTGGCGCCATGTGCCAGGGGGGCTAAAATGAGGAAAATACAACTATTCGTTATCTCAGTTTATGTTTTGTCCCCGGGCGCTAAGTAAGGGGGCACCAAGTTTATGTTTTGTCCCCGGGCGCTAAGCACCCTCGCTACGCCACTGATTGAGCATTTGGTCAACCTGACGTCTGCATGCATATTTTTTCTTGGACATTGTGTTGGGTATAAGGAAAAACAAGGAGTCATTCAGTGCATCAAATGTCTCATTCTCTTACGATAGACAACAAACGATAACTAATTACGTCTCGGAAAACCAGCCTATAGGCGATTGAAATATCACCTGACCTTATCTTTTGTCCAAAATAATGGCTGTGTATAATTCTCTATGTAGGTACCTGTGTCACGATGCCCCAGACCGAAGCTATTCATGAAACTCACGATCGAGGGCATAATCTGAGAAGAAGGGCGTGGTTATTAAGATTGGGGGTGGGGGTGGGGGGCACAGTAGACATAGAGTGGAGCGAGGACTAAGATCAGTTGGATATAAGCGATTGCGATCTCACCTGTCCTTATTTTGCCCAAAGTAATGCATATGTATAATTCTCTATTTAGGTACTTGTGTCACTGTGCCCCCAGACCCATGGTCATTATGAAGCTAATGGTGTTTCGTGACATAATTAGTTATTGTTTGTTTATATTAGCAGAATGAGACATTTGATGCAGTGTATATAAGTGTGTTTGCTACTTGGTGCAATAGTAAACAAAGGAATAAAAAGGATTATATTCAGTTGAGTTACTGAAACCACGGAAATAAAATACATGAACAATAAGGCCTCCTTGACACTTGTATTGATCTTGCGGGGAAGATAAGGTCAAGTTTAAGCACATTACAAACACCGCTCCATGGTTGGAAAAAACTTCGGTTACACTTTACAATTTAAGTTCATTTTCTGTGTCCCAATGGCACATACCAACACACTTGCAAGAAATTTTTACCACAAGCTATGGTGTTTTATCTCAAAAGTCATCACGCACATTATATTTACTGGAAACGCGCATTATACTTATGTTTAGGATTTCCCCTTAAACTTTGTGTGGCTTTTCCTCGCTAACACCCCACCCCATCCCCAACCGGAATACTATGATCACAATGAAATATTATAGTATGGTCAATATTTATTTATTTATGAGTTATGATATGCATAGTGTAGTACGGTCAATAGTATTTTTGAGTTAGGATATGAATATTGTAATACAGTCAATAGTATTTATGAGTTAGGATTTGAATATTGTAGTAAGGTCAATAGTATTTATGAGTTAGGATATGAATATTGTAGTACTGTCAATAGTATTTATGAGTTAGGATATGAATATTGTAGTACGGTCAATAGTATTTATGAGTTAGGATATGAATATTGTAGTACGGTAAATAGTATTTATAAAATGTGCCACCTCAAGCACCTTCAAATAGTACATAAATATTTAATCGCATTTGAAAGCAGGCCCCAACACCAATTTTTTGGGGTTTTTTGACCGATCAGGTGGCCTAGTGGTTAGAGCGTCCGCCTAGGATGCGGGACGTCGCGGGTTCGAACCCCGGCCGGGTCATACCAAAGACTTTAAAAATGGTACTAACAGCTGCCTCGCTTGGCGCTCAGCATTAAGAGGTTAGTGTTAGGACTGGTTGGCCTGGTGTCAGGATAATGTGACTGGGTGGGACATCATGCCACATGTCTGCGGCGTGATGCCCAAGTGCTAGACATCACTATGAACTGTCACACTGCAGACATCGTAGAGATATGACTGAAAAATTGTTAAAGCTACGTTACAAATCTAAATCACTAAAGCACACACCCAATTTGTTTTTACACGTCCTTCCAAATGTTTTGAAGTTTACTGCTCGAAATGCTGAGTAAATTTTCATGACGGAGAAAAAATACGTAGACTGCGGCTTTTTCGATGAAATAAAAAAAAAAAATAAAACAAAAAATAGAAGAAACACCAGTAAAGTCGTAAATGACCCGGATTCTAACTTTAGTTTTGAAAACAAGCCTGAGTCAATGAAATATATGAAGAAAAAAAAAATAGAAGAAACACCAGTAAAATCGTAAATGACCCTGATACTAACTTTATTTTTGAAAACAAGCCAGAGTGTCATAATTTAGATTCTTAGTTGAGTTTGGATAGTGCTCGGAGTTTTGTCTTTCAACGGTGTTTAACGTTACCTACATCATATACATTCCTTTGAGACACTCTAATCTCCATAGGAACATAACAACAGTTAACAACAGTTTCGATATAATGACACAGAATTTGTACACTGTTAAAGGGATTTTTCCACATTCAGCAAAACAAAACAAAGACAATCCTGAAAATATTTGTATTTTGCGCTAGGCGTCAGATTTAACATTTTTTGCTTTATCGGATATATTTTCTCGGTTGGTTGTTTATTTACAACTTGATGACTTCATTCGTTTCTGCAGATATGAGATATGATTCACTTTGTGAAGAGGTTTTAAGGTTCATAAATAAGTACGCTTTATAAAGAAGTTGAAGTTATATTTATTGGTGTATGGGCGTGTGAGATAAAAAAAACCCACATGGGTAACAGATTGCTAGCAAGACACGGAGCGTCAACGGTCGATGTCCAGGTACCTTGTGGCACGATGCCATTCAAATGTTTATAAGGGAATCTATATGAAATTTCAGATCCAGCAACATTTAAACCAAGCTTTACTGATTACATGAATTTTTCGTCCTTTTTCATTGACGCTTGAAACAGCAGGAGTTTGATGTAGAAAATGCGGGAAAGCTTTCAAAAACTAACACAAGGTAAGTCTTTCTGACACGCAATTAATTGATCATAATGCATCATCGTTGCTGTAAGCTTATACAATTTGAAACTGTATTTGTTAGTGTAATATACAGATCTGTTGATTGTTACGTGTAGGCTCGTACAAAAGTTACAAAAGAAAAGAGTGAAGCCAACAAGATTTGTAAATTTTAACAAAATAATTTATTCCCTAGAAAACAAGGTAAAAATATGAAATAGGACTTACGGTTTGTGAATACAATCCAAATTTAATCCTAGAAATGAAAAATATAAGTCCTATCACTAAACACTTCTAATTGAATCCGGGTTCGAATCTCTATGAAGTTTCAATATGGAAGGCGATGACGTCAGATGAGGGCTTTGTACTGATGGCAACAGTTCCTCCTTGAATCACAATTTATAATTTAGAATTCCAGAATAAATTTCCACTAAATGTCTTTGTCCCAGAATTTTTATAAAGAAGAGCACTGGTGTTGTTTTCTAGAGAATATAAATTATTAAATCCCAAAAAATAGATGAACTTCAAAACAAACTGGCATCAACAATAGAAACACCTTGAGCTCTAAAGGTGTAAAACACGACTGTCTGATAAACACTGAGAATGAGTATTAAACCCTCAATTTTAGATCACATGGTGGCTCACGTGACAGGGCTACGTGATCACTAATTTGAACAGCGCAGTAAAAAAAAAATGACAATTTGCACGTATGCTAGAACAGCCTTATCTAAGAATCAGATTCTCACGCTGGAAATGAATAAAAAAGAAAGGCTGTTTACAACTTAGCTAACACGTGGGCCGAACATGACCTTGGTAATAGCCAATCATTTTCGCTTAATGTTTACAAACGTCTGAACCAAGGAGAGCTAAAAATAGTGATAAAGTAATATTTTTGCGTTCAGATCAGGTCTAATCAAAAGACTGAATTTTTTCAAAACTATCAAATCTCGTGAAAAAATCATTACAATAAAATGTAATGAAACAAAAATAAAATAAAATTTAAAACTAACACACAAGCGATTTAATTACAGATTCGTAACATGATACATTAGCAAATAACTGAATACGGCATACAGCCCAAAGATATTGTGTCAGAGAGAGAGAGAGAGAGAGAGAGAGGGAGAGGGAGTTAGTTGTAGTTTAGTGAGCTGATACTGCTGCTGCTGCTAATATTTTTTCTTTGTCTTGGCATAAAATTTGTTGATTAGGTGATACTGGCAGTCGGGATCTTTCTACACCGCATTAGAGATTTTAAATGTTATATGCGACGAGATGTGTGTGTGTGTGTGTGTGTGTGTGTGTGTGTGTAAATGTGCACAACTGTTTTAGTATTATTTCGATCCAATCCCATGGACGGAGATGGTGGGTGGGGGAGTGATATATTCGGTACACTAAAAATCTCAGACAACGGTCGGAATATGCTGATTTGTTGGAAACATTACTGTCATGAAAACGAGGAAGTCTCAAGTCGTTACACACACAAAGGGTTTATTAACACAGGTTCCTAATACACATCAGATATATTCCATGATGGATCGCGGCGCCCCCTCTCCCCGGGAGCAGTCCCAATCTAATATTGGAATATTATAAATGCAAAAGAATTCACATCTTTGTTTTGTTTTAAGGTCTCTCTGCCTGATGATTTTGAGGTTTGGCCACTTGGGGTTTAATTTCTTTTCAATAATTGGCAAGGTGGTCCTCATCTGGCGTCTCATCATCAATAGGGCTGGGCTGGCACCTGTCGCAGCTGTCGGTGGGGCTCTATAAGCCATCAGGGCAAGGAATACATCATCCTGATTAAGTATGGATTTTGCTATTTTGACACCACTTTCTGCTTCACCATTCGCTTGCGGGTAGGGAGGACTGGTAAATACTTGTTTGAACTTGTATTTCTCAGCAAACTCTTTGAATTCTTAGGAAGTGAACTGGGTCTCATTGTCTGATACTACGATTTCTGGGATTCCCCATCGTGCAAGTGTGCTCTTTAGCATTCCAATTACCTGCTGGGAGGTTGTTTTTGTTAGATGCATAATTTCCAAATAGCGTGAAAAGTAGTCAATAGCTACCAGGAATCTTTCTTGTTTGGCTTCACAAATATCGATTGTAACTTTCTGCCATGGTCTGTCTGGTAGAAAGGTTGTCTTCAATGGTTCCCTCCTCTGTGCTGGCTTCCTAATCTGACAAAATTCACATGTCTCTATTTTGTCTTGGATCTGTCTCGCGATTCCAGGCCACCGTACACAACTTTGGGCTCTCTCACGGCATTTGGCTAATCCCTGATGACCCTCGTGAATGTTATCAAGAATTCCGGGCCTTAAGATTGTAGGTATGATAACTCTGTCCCTGAAGAGAAATAGGTCGTTCTGAATTGAGAGTTCACTGCTTACAGCAAAGTATGGATGTACATCTAGGGGACAGCTATTTTTCGTATCTGGCCATCCATTTCTGGTGAAAGTCAATGCAGTCTGCAGATGGTGGTCACTCCTGTAACCTTCTTTAATTTGTTCTATTTTCCTATCGGAAATTGGCCTGCATGTCTCCATTGACTCTATAAAAACTTCCATTTCCTCTTCGTATGTGGTCTCCTGGCCTAGGAGAGGGCTCCGAGAAAGGGTGTCTGAAACTCCCAAAAGCTTCCCAGCTACGTACTCTGCCTTTGCGTTGAAGCGTCTCAACCGCATCAACAGTCGTTGACACCTCAAAGGAGCTTTATCTAAATCATGTGTTGATCAGTGGCACTAACAGTTTATGGTCAGTATGCAACCTGAACGAGTCCAGTCCAACAAAATATCGTGAAAACTTCTCACAGGCCCTCACACATGCAAGACACTCCTTCTCTATCTTTGCATATTTTACCTCAGCAGGGGTGAGTGTTCTGGAACAAAGGGCAACTGGCTTGAGTTTCTCTCCATGTTGTTGGAATATTGCCCCACCAATTCCATAACTGCTGGCATCAGCGCTGACAACTGTCACATTGCCAGGATCATAAAATGCTAAGACTGGTGTGGATATCAGCATCTCCTTGACTTTCGTGAAGGCGTAATCCTGGTCTGGGCCCCAATACCAGGCTGTCTGATTCAGCAGGTCCATAATTGGTCGCATTATTGTAGACAAATCTGGGAGAAATCTACCAAGGTAGTTGATTATGCCCATGGTGCGACGAAGCTCACTGATATTTAATGGAGCATGTAGCTCTTTCACTGCGGCAACCTTTGCTGGACTGGGAAGTATGCCATCCAAGCTGATCAAGTGACCGAAGAATTCCAGTTTGTTCTTCCTAAATTCACATTTTTCGTTGTTGAACTTGGGACCACTCCTACTGAGTTTCTCCAGTACCAAATTTAGGCGTCTGTCGTGCTCCTTTAAGGTTCTCCCATAAATTAGTGTATCATCCATAATGGCCTCTGCCCCTTCATAACCAGTCAGCAGTTGTGTCATTTTTCTCTGTTAAATCTCTGGTGCCGACGTAATACCAAATGGGACTCGTTTAAAGCAGAAGCGACCCAGCGGTGTAATAAAGGTTGTCAGTTTTGCACTTTCTGGATGTAAAGGTATTTGATAAAATCCGCTTTCTGCATCAAGTTCGGAGAAGACAAAAGTGGAGCCTATCAGCTTCGGTGATGTATCATCTAGAGTAGGGAGCATATATCTTTCCCGTTTGACAACCTCATTAAGCTTCTTTAAGTCAACACAAATTCTGACTTTGCCATTTTTCTTAGGGACTGATACCATAGGCGCACACCATTATGTGGGCTCAGTTACTTCCTCAATGATGCCTTCCTGCTGCATATGGAACAATTCTTCTTTCACCTTAGACAACAAAGGAAATGGTACACGCCTGGGTGCAGCTATACTGTATGGCCTGGCATCATCCTGGAGTATGATCTTTACTGGCTCACACTTCAACAGACCAAAGTGCCCAAAGGCTGTTTTGTTGATCTCCTCAACTCTTTTCACAAGACCCATTCATGTGCAACTGCACGTCCAAGGAGATTATTGGCACATGGTCCCTTGATGACAAATACCCGAAACTGGTACGATACTTTCTTATAGGTAGTATGTGCCATAAACTCGCCTCTTGAATCCAGTATCCCTCCAGGGCTGCACAACTTGGATTCCGATTGTCTCAGCTTTTGTTTTGTTGGAGAAGAGTTGTAGGTAGCTTCAGACGTAACTGTTGTGTCTGCTCTAGTGTCTATTTTAAAGTGAACTGAGGCTCCACAAATGTTTAACATCACGCGCCATGCCTCATTCTCGTCATCGCACATAGTTACTGAGCCAAGGAAGAATGCTTCTTGGTATTCTGCATAATCTGTAGCTGGTGTTTCATTGAATGTGATCTCATTTACTCTTTTTGAGCGACAGACAATGGCAAAGTGGTCGAACTTTTTACAACTTCTGCACCGTTTTCCTTTAACGGGACATCTCTCGCCTCTACCATGCCTCCTGTTCAATTTGTGACATGTCTGTTGTGCTGTTGTTTGACCAATCTGATTTGGTTTTCGCCACTGACGCTGTCCATTTCGGTTGGTCGATCCTGGTTTAGTGCCTGATGCCTTGTTCTGTTTAGAAATTTCATCCAAATCTTTGACCGTCTGACTTTGGTCGCGTATCTGACTTTTTACCAGTTGTCTCGCTATTTGTATGGCTTTCACTAAGGTAAGGTCGGCCTCCATTTGTAGCTTTTCAGAGGCCTCTTTATCCAGAATTCCAATTACAAGACGATCCCTTATTGCTTCGTAATTTTGTGCGCCAAAGTCACAATGATAGGCAATTTCATACAGCTTTCTCAAATATTTCTCCACAGACTCTCCTGGTTTTTGACTAAGTTGGTGGAAACACGCTCTTTCGTGGATTACATTGCCCTTGGGGACGAAGTAATCATCAAATTTCTGCAAAACTGGGACGTACTTGTCGGCATCTTCGTCGTTAGCAAACTCAAACGATTTAAATAGTTATTCTGCTTCTTTCCCCATTGCATGTCTTAGTGAACTTACTTGAACTGCCTCATCTTCCTTGTTTAATTTGGTGGCGATCCTAAAGCACGCGAAACGCTGTTTCCAATCCTGCCACTCCACTGGCTTCCCAAAGTTAAAGCTCTCTGGTGCCTGGAATTTCGCCATTTTCACTCACTGCAAACGTTTATGTATCTTTTGGAGTCACATCTGACACCATGTCATGAAAACGAGGAAGTCTCAAGTCGTTACACACACACAGGGTTTATTAACACAGGTTCCTACTACACATCAGATATCTTCCATGATGGATCGCAGCGCCCCCTCTCTCCGGGAGCAGTCCCTATCTAATATTGCAGCTACTAAGGGGAGCAGTTAATAGTTAGAACTATCAAGTAAACTACGATACCACACAATTACTATTGTTATTATTATTATTATTATTATTATTATTAGTAGTAGTAGTAGTAGTAGTAGCAGTAGTAGCTGTAGCTGTTGCTGTAGTAGTAGTATTGTTGTTCTTGTTGTTGGCATGAAATATATTTGTCTTAAATATCCGTCTTAAATTCGTAAGTAGTACATAGAGAAGTATCTATTAAATGCATTGTTTGATGCAAGCTTATACAAAGATTAATTTTCAGGAAGTAAATACAGGAAAGGCGGGTCTTCTTTCTGTTATAATGTCTGAACCCCTTAAGTGCATTCGTCAAGGCTATGTACTACGTACCCAATTGGATTTGTTATTACGTCTACGATACCTTATTAATCCATGTGAAAGTCACCAGTTTTGCAGAAAGTTGAACAGTTTCGGCAATGTTTATCATGAACTATTACGAATACTTATATAACATCTATTTGTGTTTCAGTGGTAAACTAAATGTCAGAATATATTTGTATTGACGCGTGTCTGGACTTTCTCTTGTAATATCAATGGTCGATAATTTCAGCTAAGTCGATATAATGTTTCGTTTGTAGATTGAAGCAGCCAACATTTGGAATTCTTGACTTCGAACATGTGTAATAATAGTAAAAACATGCCTCACCTGTCTTAAACAGTTGCCTGTCTTAATTGCCTCTTCAAGGTCCCATTTACGATTTTATTTTAAAGAAAAACCTTTGCAGTTTTTCAACTTTGCCGCCTATCTCAACAGGCTATTTGTTCACTTCCATGAAGGGACTGCATAAGACAGGTTTGACTGAAATTTGTATCCACGACATTAGTCTAACCTCGCAATAATAATGATCGTATGATTTGTTTATGATGAAAGAATTTGTCAACGATAAGATATGAACCAGTTTCACAAGTCGAGAGCAATAAAACAGCGATGTAATTAGGGAAAGAAAAGAGATTCGTCTCAAAGGGTAACCAACTTTATTCCTACTTTCCACTCAATCCTCGATTTTGTCTTAAAGTACAGACATGTTGTGCGTAACTTGACGAATGAAGTAGATATCAGCAAGTTACGATTATCAGGAAGTTAAATCAGGAATTTAAATCACATAGGAAAATTTATCTCGAAAGATGCATTGTCCGTTAGAGCCCTTACAACAGCCAATTAACTACTACTGACAATGTTAGATACGTAACAGCGCAGTCGGAAAACTTCAAGCAAGGGGTTATATAGTTTTATGCTCGAGTTGTAATTTTGAATCTTCCTTATCTCAAGTTTGCGGGTTGACCTACATTATGTTACCAACTAGATTTCAAATACTGCATGGAAAGGTTTAGCATTATGTTGAAGAATGAAGACAGATTACCTTGAAGGACTGCAATCGAATCTATAATGAAGCCTGATAACACGCATTGTATCAATAATTGCTGACGAATTTCGTGCAATAACTCTTTGGAATTATGCAGGACCTGGACCGAAGTAGATAAATATTAACAGCACAATTCAACTACTTAAATTAAAACGTTTTATCTTTATCCTGTAGATTGTCGCCGTCCACACAAAAGAAATGCAATAAATGATTCACTTACTTATTTAAATTACCGCTTAATCGTGTTTTCATAATTTATTATCCACTATGAACACATATTCTAAAGATGTACATATGAAGATCAGGATACGTACCTAACTACTGCATCAAAACAAACAAAAAGCAAAATAAATAAATAACTAAACACACCACTGTGTAAGTGGTCACTTTCTCATGTACAAATGTTTAAAGCTGTGTCCTAGGAGTCTATCATACACCTTACTACTGAAATATACAATATTAGCAACCCAAAAGTCCGAATTGAGGACAAATTAATATAACGCAGGATAATGAACTGATGAAGAAAATTTGACACACACACCGATGTGAATGGTAAGTGTTCCATTCCTATGTACTTGCTTGAATTTTATGTTCTTCAATTCACCAGAACAAATCTCAGATCACAAAAGGCTATGCTACAGTTGAGACAATTCGATAGAGATCATGTCTGCGAGGAATCATTTGTCGAAATCAGAAACTGTCGTCAGCAGTTGAAAACACCATATGTCGTTTATTGCAATTTTGAAAGTTTCATCATATAGTACACTTCGTGTACGAGCTACTCCCGCAAAACTGTAATGATGCTACAAGTCAAACCAGTTCATCAGGGACATTGCAGACAGCTAAGCACATCCCACGTGGCTTCTCTGTGTACATCAGCTCACTTCACAGATAATATAGACCAATTGCGTGCTACTGTTTCGCTAGGATAAAAAGTCTAGTCTGCACCTAACTGAAAAATGCAAAACCTACGGTATTTGTTTGATCCTACAGAGAAGCAAACAAGTAACACTATGTTAGTAACGATGGAAATATAACATGTAACAGGGAGTAGGAAAGCTGAATATTAAGGTCATACATCATATAAACTAAACACCAACAATTTTTATAGTAAAAAAACGTGTTCAACATCCCAGATATTAGTGACACAGGTTTGATCTAAGAGATGGATTTAGCTATAGCAACATAGTTACATTACCATTTCAAGGACTACCACGTATTTCCAGTGAAGCTTGTTCAGACGAAAATGATTTATCCCCATTGCAAAATCAATTGGTAAATGATTGTAAGGGTACTAGGCCAACAGTACCAACACTCCAACAGTACCAACACAAACAATTAAAAAAGAAAGAAAACTATTTGATGCAATACAACAACTTGGAACTTTAACTGAGATTGGGATTGAAAGTAACAAAAAAGATACACAGAAGTGTTTTGTTTGAACAGCAGCTTTGGCCAAATACATACGTAGAGATCAAAGCACGTTTAAAACAAAAAGATACCAATGATATCTAAAAAGACTACTGGATATTGATGCATAATAGTTATCGGTAAGCAAATAGAAAATTTCAAGAAGAAAGCGACATCTAAGATATGTCCAAATAAAAATATTATGCTTTTTTGCTTATGTCGATAAGATATACCAAGGCACAATTGAGAAAATTCAAAGATTAAAGATTGAAAGCAATAGAGAATCAAACATGAACGTGGGAAAGTAGTAAATAGAGGATCTATTTATTTTCACAAAGGTAAACCAATTCCATACTAATGCTTTTATGTTAACAAAAAGACTTCAGATCAATAACCAACATATACAGCACTTTACCCTTGGCCAACAACACAGTTTAACACATTAAATTAAACACTATTGTCAAATCAGTTTGTACATTTCATGTTTATTTATAGATGCGAAAACTGCTGTCTGAATGTAATAGACTTACGTGATAATGACGCGTTCAAGTCAACCTACAACTTTGACTTTAAACAATTTAATTTGATCTGCATCAGTTTCAAAATTTCACCACGGCATGACTGGAGATACATGAAGGACAGAAACAAAGATTTGATTTGTTTCTTTCTCACATTGCCCTCGTGATCAATAAAATTCGCATGACATCCAGTTTTTAACTGCCACATTTTGTAATGCACTCTTGATACCAAATCTCTCACATTCTAGAATCTTGTTATTTTTCAAAACTTCAAAGTTTCATATTGCCTGATACTTCTATTAATGCATCGAGTTTCTACTATCTATGTTAATGAAATACTGTTTTTGTTGGCTTCCAACTGTTAATCGAATTCAAAATATCTCTTCTTTTTCACGAGAACATACTTTTTTCTTTCATTCGTCCTTAAATTTAATAAACTTTGTATACGTCATCCGGTCCTCCAATTGGTAAACAATTTGGCAACCTAACTTGTCTCATGTTAAAAATTTCAGCGATGAAGTTAGAAAGATAGTCCTTTCCAAAAATCTTTTCTTTTTTGTAAAACATTTTCTCCTCATCAAACTATCTATTATAATGTTTCTTTCTTTGAAGGACTATGAGAAAGTGTGGTACATATCATCTCCTTTTTACTTATGAGCTCAGGAATATTTTGAAAAACTATATCCCTGTCGAGATGTATTTATCTACATTCTTGTATGTTTGATACTCTTGCATGTCTACAATGGCTGCTTGCCACTGATTATCCACGTGAGTAGCATATACCCTTCTGCAAAGGATTCATTTAACGTATGATTGGTATGTTTCTTTACAAATTTTCTCAAATCATCATATTTTATTATTGTTACATTTAATTTGTTCCCATAGTTGATGTGATGTTTGTGCAAGCAACTGGAATTTTAGGATTGCAGTATAGAGATCTTAAATACTGTTCTTTGTCTTGCTTTGCAAGTCCATCTTTGGGAAGTCTTCTATGTATCCGACATGAGCCATTAAAAACCTTTATCAAGATGTCAAGAGAGTACTTTACGCTTGACAAATTGATTTGGCTTGATCAGCAATCCAACATAACATCTATCTGTAACTGTTATTTTCATATTTAACGGTTTCCAAAAGTTTTTCAATCCTTTCAAAAGTCTGAATAATTATATGTCGATGTCAAATTTTGCCATGGCAATCGTAGATTAAAAACCAGCTTCATCATACAATTAGTCCCTGTGTACCGTGTTGAATCGAACTGTGCTTTCCACTAATTCTGTTCTGTTTTTGATAAACGTTGTGTATTGACTTGGTGAAGATGATGAGATCATAAAGTTGTTCAGTGAAATTAGCTATTGCAAATAAATTTATCCACATGAAATATGTAATTTAATCGTTCTTACACAGCACATTGTTTATAATCTTTCTATGATTGTTGATACTATCTATATCAATGTTTTCAACCTTTAATGTAATTTGTGCATTAGCTTCTTTCCCTACACATTGCAGGACATCTTTCTTTAATGTTTGAAGTATGCAAATCAGTGTTTGTATATCCTGAATTTTACTTTGTATCAAAACTAACGATAATCATACTTTAATCCCTGAAATTATCACTTTTATGTTAAACTCAATGAAAACGTTTATCACTTCTCAGACAACTGACGAATTTATCACAATGGAGGTTTTCTCCATCATGTATGCTGTCGAAAGAATTTCAGATAATTTTATGTTGTGATTTTGGAATTCTACAATTGTAGCATTTTCTAAAGCATTGGTGCGTGTCAGTAGTAAGATATAGGAGAGGTCTAGAAAAGTCGGTATTTGTGAAGTTTGCTTAACTGGAGCAAATTGACCTAAGGTGTGCGTTTTAAACAAATGTTGTACTGTTTTTATTGAATCAAACTCTAATGATTTCACCATGAACATTTATTGCAACGGACTTAAAACTTATTCCACTAGTTAATTTAAGAAAAAAGACAAAAGTATTAGCGATGCAATAGTAATGTTGCTTCAATTAATTCTATCAATTTAACTACTTTTCTAGAACTATTTTCATGACAATTTTGTGGCATATCCAACACGATGGTCCGGCCAATTCTGGAAAACAAATAGACACATAAACATCTTTGGAATAGGAGTGCCATGGGTAAACAGATCCCAACAATCTTTAAATGAAAGCTCCAGTTTATTACTGACGGACCATCTCATCATTCAATAAGGAAATAGACACTAATAAATAGCTCTAAACTTAATAATATCAATTCCAGGAAAAGTATTGACCCGTCTTGTTACACAGATTATGACGATATTCCTTGTTTGTACATATCAATCCAAATGAAATAATGGACATGCTTACAAAGTCAACATATTTTTCTTTTTGGACATTAATCGTTACGTAACATAACATAGTATGCATTTGCGTGCTGTAACAGAAATATGCGTCGACTTGGGTTCAGTGTCTGCGTTTTTTGTAACCCGAAATTTGAAGTAAAATACGTGTAAATTATATCAAGTAATGTGGGACACAGTAGAGGACTTAATTTTCATTGTTCGTTCCAAATTGTTGATGAGATGCATTTAAATAAACGGTAGGGTTTTGCTTGTAAACCTCTGAAAATAAATATCTTATAATAAATGGAGATGAATTAATGGAATTGCTTTAAGGAGAAAGACATTTAATGCTACATAGAGAGGGTTAATATTTTAAACGAACCGTTATGTAAATTAACATATTGCACAATAGCGTCATGCAAGTGTTTTTTTTTTTACAACCTTCTGCATTTCAAATGCAATCATTATAGCTTTGCATGTCTTAAGTGGATCTGCTATTATCTCTGATTTACATGTTTAGAAGATAAAAAAATGAAAATGTGCTATTAAAACTATTTTGAAGAACGTTATAAAATCTACTAGTAATATTTGCACATCCGGGACATTCAAGAACAGAATGCATTGGATCAACGTATGTTAACAATTTCCTGTTATAATTACACTTGAAAATTGACACATCACGCAGTATACCAGTTTAATGGCCTTTGGAATTTTGTTTACTTTAGAAATATGCGGATGTTGTGCATTTATTCACTATAGACTTGCTCGGATCTTGTACAGTTGACAAAATCCATTAATTTGTTTACATTTAAAGACTATGTGAATGATATGAAACCTAAGTATCCAATGATTTTATTTGATTGGTGTTACTTAAAAAATATAGGATTTGTCTTTACTTTCAACTCTTTGACCGTTACGTCCCTGTTCAGGAAAAAATATACGTTCTGCATCAAATCTTCATTAGAACTACACCTATATGGTGCGTCAGTTGGTTATCAATGTAAGTGTTAGTAGAATTCCGATTTTAAAGGACTCGATTCATATTGTAAACAATATTGTCTCGTATTGCCAATTATAGCACACAATTGCTAACTATTATCTATATAGTATTCTGACATATAAAAGACTAAGAAATTGTACATAGAATGTAAATTATACATTTCACTTGAGACTTTAAATTAGTCCCATTATATATCGTATGTCTCGTCAAGCTGAAGGCAAGCCCATAAGATACGCCATCAATACTCGCTTACAAGTCAGATGCAAACAACATACACCCAGATCTGCCGTCGCATAATGAAGTGGATGGTGTAATTTGCTACTATGTTGCATCGTACTGCATAACTGAATTTATTAGTGAATTGTGTTAGAACTTGTATTTGTTGTTGTTGTTGTTGGGCTTAACGCCATTTTTCAGCACACGATAGGCTATACATGGCGGCCAGCATTAATGGTGGAGGAAGAAACCTGGAAATCCGCGGAAAGAACCACCGACCCACGAGACGCTACTGGCAAGCTTTCTCACATATCCACATTCGCCGAATCTTAGACACGAACCCACGCAGACAGGGGTGAGATGGCAGTGATCCGTAACGGACAGCGCTTTAGACCACTCGGCCACTCGGGGCCCCAACTTGTATTTGCTTTATTAGTATATGAATGTATAAATTGTGAATTATGCAGAGTTAGTCATTGTTGGGCTTGTGCACATATAATTAGGCATTTGTATATTTGTATGTGTCTTTTCTAATTCGTAGCGTAGGAAATGCATATGATTGCTGTTGATGATAATAGTTTACTATATCGAGAAGTTAACAATTAGGGATGTGTATACATGTATTAGAAGTCGTTGATAATAATGTTATTGTATAGCACAATTATTATAGAGGAAAGAGTTTATGTAAAATTTACCCAGAAACCCGTCTGTATTAAATTCATGCGCATAACAGTATGATTAACAATTCTTGTCATTCAAACGTTCAACTGTTTTATTGCAATTATTCAAGTGTACGGATGAAAAACCTACAGTTCTTATGCTAAAGTTCGTATAAAAATATTGCAATTTGTCCTATTTTGTCAAACCAGGTAATCTGCCCGTACAAAACCAGACCACTAAATGAGGTTGCATGATCACAGTTTCATTGATTGATTGATTCATTCATTTTCTGCAATACTGCAGGTTTGAGGCATCCGTCTTTTTCATTCTTCTCTTGACATCGCCTTGTTCTTGATCTCCTCATATGACTGCCCGTCTTTGACGTCATCCAGATGCATCGTTTTGGGTTTCCCTATTTGGTATATTAAATACCATATTAATAAAATGAAAGTCGCAGATTGACTACAAATAATTCCTGGAAAAAATAACATCATTTTTTAAAAGAAGCCTGCATAGGGATAAATTGAACGCATTAATAGGCATTGAACCAAACACCATTTTTTTATTGTAACGCTGTCACCACACAGGTACGACTGGATGTAAACGGGGAGATCTTGCTGTCTTTAGTAACTGAATTAGTTGTCTGTGCCAATATGAGCAGCGGATTCTGGCTTTTGATATGGATTATCTCAGAATTATATAAGGGACCAACCATTAAATTTTTAGTCCGGGATGGAGCCTTTGATTTTTCTAAAAATAATTTCCGGCCCTCATATATTTTGAAACAAGTATTCATTCTCTGAAAAATGCAGAAGTAATCTTGAGGTAAAAGAAAACAAAATATCCCAACTCGAAAGAAACTCCCAGGCGCCCCCCCTCCCACCTCCACGCAGAATATGATCGGTCTCAAATAATGTCTTGAGTGTTGCAGAGTCTGAAAATTAAAACTCTTTCACCTGAAACAGTTAACTTCCCTCTAAAATGCGTCATCAGGTAGCTAAGAAACCAAAATTTACAATTTACATATGACTTGATCCTACAACCTGCTGAAAAGTGTCACTCAGTAGGATGTGTATGATTGTAATACAGTACTTTGCAGTGATAATTTCTGGGATAATGTTAATATGTGTTCATTTCCTACCTTTGCTACCCGCCGGTGTATGATGAATACTTTATTTACGCCATCCCATCCCATCTCCGTACATAGTAATATTTGATACGCGTTACAAATTTACCAAAGTCCTTTCTGTAAAGGGTGAAAACAATTGGGTACCAAAGCAGAGGAAGAAAACTACATCCCATAATTAGTTTGCTATCATAATAATAATAATAATAATAATAATAATAATAGTCGTCAACATGAACGTAATCATCATCATTTCCTCTTTTGAAGGGTTCGTCTTTAAGCAGGCGACATAACTCTTTTATGTCACAAGGTGCTGTCTAGGTTTTGGTATAATTTCTTTTTGTGCATTTTACAGCACAGTAACAGTTTGAAGGATAGATCATATAAAGTGCCTAGTCTAGGTAAACAATACGATCGCTTCTGACAGATATATAAAAAACATAAATACTATTACACTTCACTTTCGCAGAGGTGTACGTCCCATTTTTATGATAAGCATGCGATGAAAACAAGGAAAATAGTTTTAACATCCGTAATGATGACAAATCCAAATTCCTGTCGAATACAAATTGCTTATAGTGCCAACTATAGTTCTTTACATGTGCAATTTTGCACACGATAGCAAGATAGTGATCGTGAGCTTGTGTTTATTTGAAAGATACACATGTTTTCTCTGAAAGAAATTACATACTTAGATAGGGAATTTCAAATTTATTTATTGTGAGGGGCAAATGAGACGGGGTTCTTTCTCATCTTGCGTTAAATGTTTAATGTACAACCATGTTTACAATTAAATTTAAAAAAAAAATAAATAAATAATAAATATTTATTTAATATTTAATGGCTTCAACCAAGTAAATATTTGACTAGTTTTTATTTAACTTTTTATTGATAAGGTAAATTGCAAAACGAATCCACCAAAACCCATAATGGTACTCTTATCCTGGGAAATGCTGATGAAGTAGTTTTCATTACCTTTATATTTTGTTACCTGCTTGAAGGGTAACTGTACCCGATACACTGGTGCCAATAAACAAAAACACTCCAGATATGCAGTCATTTTGTAAATGTTATAATAATAATAATAATAATAATAATAATAATGAGGACTTTGTATAGCGCCTAATCTTTAGAAGCTCTAAGCGCTTTACAACATTTGACAACACTTAAAAACATATATAATGATATGATTACAAAATAAAAACAAACACCACGAAATTAGAAAACAGAAAACATGCTGTAAATATTTAAGGTAAGGATACATTATTAGGTCTTTAAGTCTGTTCTTGCAGCTGAAATAGGTGAGTTTTAAGAGCGCTCTTGAATGAGATCACTGTGTCTTTGTGTCTAAATTCAGTGGGCAATTTGTTCCACGTTGCTGGGCCCTGGTATGCAAAAGAATGTTGTCCATATGATTTCATTTTCATGGTGGGAATAATGAGAATACGAGTGTCAGAAGAGGAGCGTAAGTATCTTGCTGGTGTGTACACATGGGTGAGGTCAGATAGGTATGTTGGACTGGAGCCCGTCAGTGAAACGTAACACAGAGAACACATTTTGTGTTTAATTCTGGATCGTATGGATAGCCAGTGTAGGGTACAGAGCAGGGGAGAGGCGTGCTCTGATCGTGGTACTCTAAGGATGATCCGAGAAGCTGTGTTTTGAACTTTTCGAAGTTTCTAGAGTAGATATTGAGACGAACCAGATAGAATTGAGTTACAATAGTCCAGTCTTGAAAGTACTAAGGAACACACAAGTGTTTTAGTGGCATCAACTGAAAGATACTTGCGAATGGAGCTGATGCGTCTCAGCTCAAGATATGCAGCCTTGCATATGTTCATGACATGTTGGTGCAATGAGAAAGTACTGTCGAGAGTAACACCTAGGTTTCGTACTGACTGTGTGAATTAAATGTTGGTGTTGCTGATATTTATTGTCTGAGGTAAAGGATGTGAATGAGAAAGTCTTTGTGTTGTAATTAGAATGGCTTCAGTTTTATCATCATTCATCTGCAGCTTGTTACATGTCATCCACGATTTCACATTGGAAATGCACCTCTCTACGCATTGGATGGTAGCTTCAATTTCAGTTGGGTGGCTAGATTTGTATATTTGGGTGTCATCAGCATACAATTGGTGAGACACTGGATGATGATCTATGACACTTGAGAGTGGCTGAGCGTATAGAATGAAGAGAACAGGTCCAAGAACAGACCCCTGTGGAACACCACAGCATAGATCAACTGGGCTGGAGTGTTTTCCATTTGCGGACACAATTTGTGTCCTGTTGACCAAGTAGGACTTGAACCATAGTAAGGCCGTATCATGAATGCCAAATACATGCTGGAGACGGTGAAGTAATTTATCATGGTCTATAGTGTCAAATGCTGCAGACAAGTCAAGGAGAGTGAGGACTGTAATCTTTCCGCCATCCAAAGCAGAGAGAAGGTCATTGACTACTTTCAGAAGAGTAGTTTCAGTACTGTGGCAAGGGCGATATGCAGACTGTACATTGCTAAAAAGACTGTTTGAATTCAGATGAGATACAAGTTGGGATAGAACAACTTTTTCTAAGATTTTTGACATGAGTGGGAGATTAGAAACTGGGCGGTAGTTCTTTAAATCGTTATGGTCGAGTGTTGGTTTCTTCAGCAGAGGCTTTACAATGGCAGTTTTGAAAAATGATGGGAATTCCCCAGATGAGAGAAAGAGGTATTAATAACATCAGTCAGTGAAGGCAATATTGGATCTAAGCACTCAAGCAGCAGTGATGTCGGAATCGGATCCAGTTCACATGACTTTGGTGCACACTTCATGACGATTGTACGTACTAAATCCAAAGAGACAGGTTCAAATGCTGCTAGCGGTTGCCGCTGAAATTCTGTATCGCAACTGTATGGTGACGACGAGTCAACTGAAATTATGCTGTCAAGTTTATCTCTGATGGTTTGTACTTTGTCACGGAAGAAATTTGCAAACAGGTCCGGAAGGTCGACTAGAGAGAAGGTTGTTGGAAGTGGAGTACATTTGTTCCTTGACATTAGCTTGTTAGTAATCTCAAATAGCTCTTTGCAGCTGAAACTTTCCGTGATCTTAGTACTGTAGTGGGCTGATTTCGCTGCATGGACTATGTTTGTGACATTCTTCTTAGCGGCATCATAGATTTGCTTATGAATAGTGAGTCTGGTGGAAAGCCAAAGCCTCTCAGCTTTACGGCGGTCTCTTTCAGCAGTGCGAAGCTGGTCCCTAACACTGCTATACCACGGAGAACACTTTTGAATTGATACTCTGCACTTGGTTGCTGGGGCATGGTTGTCAAGCAATGAACGCAGGCAGTTATCGAGTTGTTCTGCTGTAGGAGGTAAGCTAGTTGTTAGGTTTGCTTGGATGTCATGCATTAGTTGGGTTCTGTTTATCATACGGAGGTTTCTCTTAGTAGCAAATAAAGGTGGAGGGTTAGGGACTGATACGTCAAGATGGCATATAATGCAGAGGTGATCTGATGCAAGTTCGTGGGACACCAGGGAGGACTGTAGAATATTATCTTCAGGTCTATAAAGAATCCAGTCTAAAATGTGACCATGTTTATGGGTGGGTCGGCTAAATGACTGTTTGAGGTTGAAAACGTGAATGGAATCTAGGAGTTTTGATGTGCATGGGTTTCCAGGACAGTCAAAGTGAAAGTTGAAATCTCCAAGAATAATCAGGTTGCCACCTATCGAATTTCCATATTCCAGGAGATTCGGAAACTGCTCCAAAAAGAGAGATTCTGTCAGCTTGTTTTTTCTACTAGGAGGAGGGCGGTAGAGGCAGACAAAATGGACTGACCTTTGTTCTAGTGTGAGTGTAGTTTGGACTAGTTCAAACGATGAGTGGTAGAAACTGAAGGTTGTAGTGTAGTTAAGACGGTTGATCATGGAGTTCTTTGCGATGACAGCAATTCCACCTCCGCGAGAGTGGCGGGGGAACGACTTGATGGAGTAACCGGTGGGTGTTAGATCCGCGCACTTGGGTTCATCGCCTGATGTTTTTAGCCATGTTTCTGTCAGGAAAAAGACGCCGATATTCTCATCGTTGATAAAATTAACTATTTCTGTGCGCTTTTCCGATGGTCCTACTGATTGGGCATTGAATAATGCGATGCGCATTGGTATCTCTTCGATAGTTGACACAGAGGTTGTTGATTTAATTGGGATTTGAATTAGGTTGTCTAAATTAACGGCCGAATTTTTAAATTTCTGTGCCGGAAAGGGCGAAAGGGAGATAACTGGAATTCTTCTTCCTGTTCTACGCCGGCCACTTTTGAAACAACGCTTCCTTTTTCGCTTCCGTTTACAGTTATGGAATGATGAATGTAGTCCCAGGTCGTTTAGTCTAGTGCATAATGTAGTGTGGGGAGCCAAGGAGTGGTCATTTAACGCAATTATTGAGGGTCCGTCATAACATAAACGGGTGGACTGGCGAGTATCACGTGATGGCGGTTTGTTCGATAACAAAGGAATTTGTAACAGTGGAGCAAAACAGCTGAGAAAAAGTCAAATTTTTCTCGTTTCCAATACAAGAAGATGAAGAAACACATTCGAATAGAACAGTCAGTGCATGATGAACACAATAACGCAGACGAAGACAGACAACAAGCACACAGATCACGAAAAACGGCAAAAAAACCCGGGACAGCTGCCTCAAGCCGGTTAAGCGATTGCGGCCATCTTGAATCTATATATCCTTCTTCTTGAAGATATTGTACGACTGAATATTTCACGGGGATCTGAGTATTTATAAACAGAACCAAGACGTCATTTCAGGCGCCCACGATGAAACGCGTGGCTATTTCGCAATAAACAATGGAATTTCACGTGGGCCAGGAAAATGACCTTGGCAATAACCAATCGTTTTCGCGTAGTGTTTACTTAAATCGACAAACCACGGCATGCAAAAAATCGTGCTTATGCGAATCATACTACGTTTTATATAAACATAATATCTCTTTCAATAATATCACATCCCGTGAAAATAATCATTACAATATGATGTAATGATACAAAAATAAAATAAAAAAGAATTTAAAATTAACACACAAGCAATTAAATTACATATTCGTAACACGTTCCCGAATAAAGAAAAAAAGAAAGATTTATGTCATAAAGCTTTCTTTCTTACCATATGTAAACTATACATGAGGTAAAGAAAATTACATAAGAAGAACTCTTATGAATTATACAAAGTGTATATGAAAATAATATTTCTATACACGGGAAAATGCATCTGCAATCAAATTGTCTTTTCCATTGATGTGCCTGATATTGAGATTATATTCTTGCAAAAACAAACTCCACCTTAATAATCTTTGATTTTTATTGTTCATCTTATCGATGAAAGTAAGGGGGTTGTGATCACTATACACAACAACCAGAGAAGGAGCTGAGCTAATGTAAACTTCAAACTGCTGTAATGCCTATATTAAAGCCAAACATTCCTTCTCGATTGTTGAGTAATTTCTTTGCTGCTTATTTAATTTCTTAGAGAAATAGCACACTGGGTGATCAACACCAATTCTATCTTCTTGAATCAATACTGCTCCAACCCCATCATCACTTGCATCCACAGATAATTTGAAAGATTGACTGAAATTTGGAGCTGTGAGAACCCGGCGCACTTTTGAGTATGGTTTTTAATCTATCAAAAGCTTCCTGACATTTTTCAGTCCAAAGAAACTTGTTTTTCTTACTAAACAAGTTTGTCAGAGGTTCAGCAATATTAGAAAAATTGGAACAAAACTTTCGATAGTATCCGGCCATATCGAAAAATCGCATCAGCTACTTTTTACTGACATGCACAGGAAAATCAGAGATAGCTTTGACCTTAGCATCGATAAGTTTAACTTGACCATGTCCCACAATATGTCCTAGAAAAGTTACACAAACACGGCAAAGCTCACTTTTAGATAAACTGATTGTCAAATTTGCCTCAGTGAGTCTTTCAAAGAAATTCCGAATCGTGGCTAGATGTTCTTTCCAGGTGTCGTTGTAGATGATGACATCATCGATGTAAGCATCACAGTTATCTAGACCAGAGGTAATCATATTCATCGTGCGTTGAAAGATACTTGGGGAACCATTCATCCCGAACGTCATTACTTTATATTGATAGAGTCCATCTGGAGTCACAAATGCCGACATTTCTTTCGCTCTTTTCTAAGTGGAATTTGCCAAAATCCTTTCAGAAGGTCAAATTTGGTGACGTACTTGGCATTTCCTATTTTATCAATACAATCATCGATTCTTGGCAATGGAAATGAATCTGTTTTTGTCACACTGTTCACCTTCCTATAATCAGTGCACATACGGAAAGTGTTATCCGGCTTCGGAACAAGTACGCATGGTGAACTCCAATCACTTTTACTGGGCTCTATGAAATCGTTCTCCAGCAAATACCGAATTTCCTTTTTCAAGTATTCCTGTTTGAGAGGGTTTATCCTGTATGGATGTTGTTTCACAGGTTTTGAATCTACAATTTCAACGTCGTGAAAAATTTTGTTTGTCCTTGTATGAATATCTGGAAACAAGTGCTCATATTCGAATAATAACTGTTTAAGCTCATTCCTTTCTGGTTCGCGTAAATGTAAAAATTTCTGGTCCAGATTTTTCATAATTTTCGAATTCCGAAGATTTGTTGCTCCAAGATCAACAGTGACCAATTGAATTTCTTCACTTAAATCCTCAGTTGGTGGGACAGGTACAACTAAATTAATTGCATGATTTACTTGGCTATCTCTTTCAATATACTAGTACTCCATTAATTTATTTAGATCAGAGTACTAATATTATAATTTAACTCATTCATTTTCTTCTTTACTTTGTAACGGCCGTAAAATCAAATTTGAAGAAAATTTTGAAGAATGTGCAAGAGAGAATGAACTCTATTACAGGACTCAAAACTTCTCTCAAGTAGAGTTCTGTGAAATCATAGTTTCACTTTTGACTTGAATTGCTAAGTGCCAAATTCAAACATAACAAGCTGGAAAATCACAGACATGAAATTTGATTTTTGACCTGATTGGACAGATTTGGGAAGGACAAATGAGTAAAAAAACTTTATCAAAGCTTTTACTTTAGTATTCCCCAAAGGAATTGCCTCTGGGAATCTTGTTGACCCACACATAATGGTCAACAAATATTGGTTGCCTGACTTGGTCTTAGGTAAGGGAGCAACACAATCTACCATAATTTTGCCAAATGGTTCATCAAATGCAGGAATAGGTTGCAGATGAGCCTTAGGTATCTTCTGACTGGGTTTTCCTACCATTTGACAAGTATGACAAGATCTACAAAATTTACAAACATCACTTTTGATTTTTGGCCAATAAAAGTGAGTCTAGATCTTATGATAAGTTTTATTTATCCCTAAATGACCAGCCAGAGAAGTTTCATGGGCCAAACTAAGTATCTTCTGTCTGTAAGATTTTGGAACTATAATCTGGTAGTTCAGTGACCATTCGTCATTAGCAGGGACCTCGGGAGGTCTCCATTTTCTCATAAGAATTCCATTTTTAATGAAATAACAGACAGGTACTTCAGTGGCTTCAGTTTCACTAATGACTCTCTGAAATAAACAGGAGATTTCCTGTTCGACGACAAGTGATTGTCGTTTATCACCCTGATTAGATAAAAGAGAATGAGTATTTAAAAGAGGATCACTGTGATCAATACCTTTTGATTGATCCAAACAAGGAGTGAAAGTGACCTCATCAAAAGCCTGAAAAATACATATGCCAGCTAAAGGAATATTTTCCTTATCAAAATCATTCTCAAGAGCTTTCTTTGACATAGCTCTGGTAACTGCACAAGCTGGGTATAAATCAGGGTATTCTTTTTCAATAGGATCAACTTTCTGATCCGACTGTCACAGGTTCTGAAACTAAGTCTGATGACAAATTTACAGAATGGAGAGGAACATTAACAAAGCCGCACTCTACTCCCTATGTATGTATGTATGCATGAGTATATGTATGCATGTATGTATGTATGTATGTATGTATGTATGTATGTATGTATGTATGTATGTATGTATGTATGTTATAGACTAAACTCAGTGTCTTCCCTAACTTACAGACCTGAATGTAAGGAATTATTTTAGTCATCAATAAACAACAAGATAGTGGTTCAGAACCTCATCAATATAGAATAAAAGAAAGTGGTTCACAACTTCATCAAGAAAGAAGACGAAAGTGGTTCATAACCTCATCAGAAAGAGAAAGGAATTGGTTCATAACTTCTCATCAAGAAAGTAAAATGGAAGTGGTTCATATCCTCATCGAGGAAGAAAAATAAAGTGGTTTATAACCTCGTCAAGAGAAAAAAAATGAAAGTGGTTCATAACCTCTTCAAGAAAGAGAAAGAAAGTGGTTCATAACCTCATCAAGAAAGAAAAAGAAAGTGGTTCATAAATCATCAAAAAAAGTAAAAAGAAAGTGGTTCATAACCTTATCAAGAAAGAAAAAGAAAGTGGCACATAACCTCATCAAGACAGAAAAAGAAAGTGGTTCATAACCTCATCAAGACAGAAAAAGAAAGTGGTTCATAACCTCATCAAGACAGAAAAAGAAAGTGGTTCATAACCTAATCAAGAAAGCAAAACTAAGTGGTTTCATAACCTTATCAAAGAGAATAAAATGGAAGTGGTTCATAACCTCATTAACAAAGCAAAAGAAAAATGGTCCATAATCTCATCAAGAAAGTAAAAAGAAAGTAGTTCATAACCTTGAGAAGTATGTAATGTATATAAACCTTTCAGTGTAGATCTTAGATTTTCATGCCATCAACATTCAGTTCCCTCTCTCTCTCTCTCTCTCTCTCTCTCTCTCTCTTTCTCCATCCACCCATTCATCCATCCATCCTTCCATCAGTCCATCGCTCTAGTTATCTATCCTTGGTTGGAATATGCTTAGTAAAACACGAATTTCGTACCTATTAGTATTCTTACATTTCTGTTAGACATTATGTTTTCACGTTTTGGTCATTTAATAAGATTTATTTACTGAAAATACATTCTTCAAATATGCTTTATTTATTTGGATGATTTATATTTTAAAATAATTGTTCAATGTGTTTAGAATATTTTCAAATGTCGTGACTAACATCACAATTTTGTCATCCAAAATCCAATTACATGGTCACTAGTGAATAATGAACTGAACCGAACTAATAGGAAACTGACATTTGTGTTTAATGCATGTCTTCTCTTAATATATCTGATGTAAGTTTCTCATAAAGTCAACATGAAATATCGATTTAGGAGCCAAACAGTTTCTTTATAAATTTAGCAGAGAAACAGTTTGTTCTATCTAATGCACACACGCAAATTAATATCAAGATCAATTGTACGAAAGAAAAAAAATGGAAAATAAACTTTACTGTGTATGCGCATTTTCAGGCCTGAATCGGAAAATCGTTCTCAGGCCCTGAGAGAGCATATAAGAATCAGATAAACATTCCCAGGCCCTGACAGGAGTATATGAGAGGCAGACAAACATAACTAAAGGACAGAACACAAAATGACATGTTGTTGGCTGAGAATTATTGACTAATATTTCAAGGGAAAAGATGGAAGAAAAATCAAAGTTAAAGGTTGGTTTAGTCCAACGTTAAGATTTAACATGATACCTTGCATATATGAGCTTTTGTAAATCCTAACATTAATTGAAAGAATCACGTGACGCTGATTCACAAGCACAATAACGTTTTCTATTTGAAGTAGGGTATGTAAGGAAAAACACATTTATTACCATGGGTGCTCGTAGGATTTTTTTTTGGGGGGGGGGCCGTCACGGCCGGGAGAGTTAGTATAATAAGCAGTCTGAAACTAAAACTAATATTTACTAAGCGTTTTGAACAGAATCTTGTGACAATTTTTCAGCTTCATTTGCATGATTAAACTTGTCGGAATATAT
>JAECUM010006267.1:0-15986 GCA_016617855.1 Megalonaias nervosa
ATATATATATATATATATATATATATATATATATATATATATATATATATATGTACGTACATGTATGCGTGCGTGCGGAACGTTTCACACGCCCTCTGTTTTGCCTGAACCAACAGTTACCTTATGAAAGGGGTGGTTTATATACAGTACCTCTCAATTTCGACCATCTAATCTCTCTTAAATTGCGTTGAAAACGTAGGAAGCATCCATGAATCTCGAGTATTTGGAAAATGCTGAGACGACCTCCAAGAACGAAAAACAATTGTATGCATGGGTAATGTTTGTGAATGGTAAAAAAAAAATTCAAATTTCAAATAAGGTTCGTGTTTCCATTATTTCATCAGTTGCCCAGCGACCTCTTGGTTCCAATCGTCAAATCAAAGAGAATCTTTCCAGTTACGTACATTCTTTCAGTTGTATTTTGGATGAAATCCCCAATTGTCCGTACATTCTACCTGAAGGCTATGAAAAGCAGATGAACTGCGACGGTTGTTGTTTTGTTTTTTTTCATGAGTTTTGGTCATCACTAATCGCAACACTTTTAACTCAGTGAGTGTTTCCTGCACAATTGTTTTGGTTGTTGTGTATTTGTTAGAGGTGATAATAAATGTGCCACAGAGAATCTGCCAATAAATGAAATTCAATAAAGTCGGTCGCTAAGACACGCGCACACATGTACAGACTAAAAACAAGCAATGTTATCCTAAATTCAAAGGAATAGTAAAATCATGTGGAAATCCTAAGGCAGACCCCGAATATTGTCTTCTATACTGTCTATTTGCAGGAATACATTTTTTGGTGAAATAATTATACGTTTGCCTAACGGAATCGGTCTGTAAACATAGCGCAGAAATTCAGTCGTTATCTCTATTACGACCCTGTAGTTAAATTACATATGTGTTAAAATTTAAATTCTTCTAATTCTTTGTTTCATTTTTTATTTTATTTTTACATCATCAAATGTAATTATTATTATTATGGTGGTTATGTTTGCATGGGTCTAATAGTTTGTTAGAAACATCGTATTTATTTAAAACGTAAATGTGACTCATGTAAGCACGAGCTTTGTATGATAGTAAATTCGTCGCAAGTAAACATTCAGCAGTAGCTATGTAAATGATTGGCTGATACTTGTTCAGGCTTTCGTAATACCCAGATGTGATTTTGAAATCACAAGTGTGCTTCGTGCATGTGTACATGAAATGACGTATTAGTTTCTTTTATATGCTTAGTTATCTGTAAGATATTCAGTAATAGTCGTAGTCAGTCATAGTTGAGAGTCAAATCATAACATCTTGTAGAGTTTCTAATACCTTAAGGAAAAGGTATTCCAGTGCTGGAAAGAGTTGTTCGTTCGTACGTATGTAGAACAACATGTGTATTGTTAGTGGTGGTAGCTGTACTTTATCTACTTTCTAAATTATTTTCCCTGGAGAACAACCCTACTGGCTTTGGACAAAGACATTTGTTGAAATTATTTCTAAATTGGAGCAGAACAATACAATTTGTGATTCACAGTGAAAATTCTGGACATTTTGTGTTAGCCTTCGTCTGAGTCATCATCCGCCATCTTGGAACGGAACTGAGATTCAGACTATATCAAATTAGAACTGTTTTTTTCACAGGACTTATGTGTTTTCACAACTTTAGAACAAATTTTTGGAATCTTCATCGTAAATCGTAAGTCCTGTTTCATCTATTTACCTTTTCACCGTGTTTTCTAGGGAAATAAATTATTTTTGTTAAAATTTACAAAGCTTGTTGTAGTCACTCTTTCTTTGTGTTACTTCGAACGAGCCGATACGTAACATCTCATACACCACAAATTATGAACGGAACTCTTTCGCGAGTCAATGCTTTGTTTATATATATATATATATATATATATATATATATATATATATATATATATATATATAGATATATATATATATAGATATATATGTCTTCAACCTCTTTCTAGACTTCCTTTCATGGAATTCTGTGGATCACTTCAGCTTTGCATGTAGACCTTGTGGCATCTAAAGTCTGAGACGACAGCTTTCTGACCATTTGAACAATTTCAAAGCATTATCATTGTCCTTTAAGTTTCATTTGAATCTGTACAATATTACGAATCAAGTGTCTATAGCAGTATCCATGAGGATAATAAGCATGAACAACCAAGGGGACGTTGTGACAATACGGGGGAATTCTGGCATGTTCAACAAAGGATGAATCATTATCTTCAAATTTGTAAATCTTCACTGTACTTTGTCTCAAGAGGTCAAATCCTGTTCGTGCTAATGTTATATCCAGGTAGTTGAGTCATTTCCATTTCACACTGAACAAATCAACTGGCAAGATCACAAAAGTTCAGCCAAAGTCAAGGGAAAGTTGTATTTTTTATTTGTGATGCACGATGACTTGTGGTACCTAGAGTGGTTTGTGCGTGCATGGATGAGATCCATATATTTGCACACACAAAGCATCGTGCTGCATCGAATTGTCGCATGGTGTAGCATCGCGCTCGACTTAATTGAACTTGGTCGGTAGGGCCATTACACTCCTTGAAGGAGCCGAAAAGTGATCCAGTGTGTGTGTGTGTGTGTGTGTGTGTGTGTGTGTGTGTGTTAGTTTTCTCTGCATGCGTTCACATTATCACTAGAGCGAATGTTAAAACATCTGATCTGTCTCTTTGATAATCTGCACTATACCCTTTTTGGTAGTCTGTTGATGATCCACAGAGACACTTTTGCGTTTTCCGCTTACGGAAAGAAGCGAAATATGTGTCCTTTCCATAAGTCATGTCCGATTCATCACTGGATTGTTGTACATGTTTAATTTTTGGAAGAGGTTATTTTTGCAGTTTTACTAAACTCGATACAATCTGCTTTCTCCACCTGGATGTGGGTCTTTAACTCTGTAAATTTCGATATGAAAGCGATCGTTCTACATTTCTTAAAGTCACTGTGATTAGCTCTAATGGGAAACAATCTTCCGGGACTAGTGAACGACTTTCTTTCCTGGAGGATCTTGACTCTCCGAGGGTATTGGGAGAAGCATGATGTCGTCTTTGCCTGGTGTTTTGTTTATCAGTGAAAAAGTATATATATATTATATTGTTACGTATATGTAATTTAATTATATTTGTCTTAGTTTTAAATTTCTTTTCTATTTTATTTTTATTTCATTTTGTAAACATTGTATGTAACAATGTTTAGAGGAAATGAAATGGGTCTCACTATCTGGGAAGGTTCATTGGAGATAGTAACTCCTAAGCTCCTACTGATATACTAGTATGAAAATTCAAATCTGGTTATCATTATGGGAGTGAACAAGTGTAGAGGTGAACAGTTCAGTGTTGAAAATATGGTTTTGAAAAGTCATAAGAGAATGGTCAAACCCATATACATCATCTGCTGGAGATCAAACTCCAGTTAGATGATCCAGAATCTTCGCCCTCTTACCCACGTTAAAATCGATTTTTAAATGTACACCCCAGATCAGTAGTGGATATTTTGTACACAAATATATTGATTTATTATTAACAAGTCCAAATTATCACATGTAATAACATCCAACAAAGTCTGCAAAACAGGCTCAAATTAGAGATTACGACAAGCTCGGTACAAGCACCTAGGTGATGACATTTTCAACGCTGTTGATAATTAGAGTTTCAGTTTGGAAGAGACCGATTTCGTTCTTTTGCACGACTGTCTTGCCAAGTTAGATTATACAACGTTTGATAATCCCAAACAACAGAAAATGCCTCGCCAATGTTGATTTGTGTCAACAAAAGTTTTTATCGATTTCTCAGATGAGAATTTTCAAAAGGTTAGAATAATGTTTTGTAAATAAATGTAATGTCTTAGTCGTGTTAAATGTGCTCAGAACCAGAAAGAAGCAAAAGGATTATCGAACCTGTAATGGCTATTTATCTCATAAAAGAACCTGGATTTATAACTAACTGACGTCCTGCATAATTCAGATTTGGTCATTAAACTCTGTTCCCAACAAAGATTCAGATACAAACAAGATTTCTTATATGTTGACTTCCTTCATTAGCCTAAAGAAACCTTTCAAGAACTTGGTATTCTTTTGGAATCATGTTGTGTAACAGAAACTATGAGCCATGCACACTTCTAGAAGAAAAGCTTCACATGTTGTTTATTACAAGAAAAACTATTAGTCCTTTTTTGTTTATTTTTTTAGGGAGGGGAGTAGTCCTCGTGTGGAGGATTGAGGGGGTAGATGTGGTAAATGAAATTCAGTCATTAATGGGTAAAATCAGTTATTGTCAGTTTGTTATTCTAGGTAGATATTTGATCTTGTCCATAAATATTTATGTCAAAACATGTAAAGAAGACATTCCAGCGGATGCGAAGAAAGAATAAACTGATAGCATACATTTTATTCTTCTTCAGTTTCGTCACTGTGATCTAGACTAGTAAATAACACCAGTTTCAGTGGTTTCATGTGACTCGTGTTTTGAAAGCGATGTGTGTGGTTTGTGTGTGGTTTGGTTTGTGTGTGGTTTGTGTGTGGGTTAGATTTTTAACGTAGCTTTAGCAATTTTTCAGTCATATCGCTACCATGTCTGCACTGTGACAGTTTATAGTGATGTCTAGCACTGGGGCATCATGCAACAGGCATGTAGCATCATGTCCCATCCAGTCACATTATCCTGACACCAGGCCGACCAGTTTTAACACTAACCTCTTAATGCTGAGCGCCTAGCGAGGCAGTTGCTAGTACTATTTTTATATGTCTATGCTACGACTCGGCCGGGGTTCGAACCTGCGACCCCAGCATCCGAGCCGGACGTTCTAACCACTTAGGCCACTGGAGCGGTTGCAAGCGATGTGAGAATTCAGCATCTCTGAATATTAACAATAATAATGGTCGTTACAGAATTGAATTTCATCTAAACTGTTTGAGAGATGTCTGATTCTTGCTGCTTTATGTGAGGGACTGTAATGTAGTTATTGAATGTACAACTCTTTATATTTAAATCATGACTGTTATGATGAAATCAACTGTTTTAAATTAATGGTATGATAATGTCATCATAAATTAGTCTAACTCCTCGGTTATATTGGGTACATATGTCATGCTGTGCAATATTCTTTATCTAACGAAACTTAAATACTAACCTTTTGTTTGTTTTGCCACACTACTACATTGCTGCATAAATGACCCATTTCCTGTTGTGATTAGATTGACGGTTCTCAGACTGAACGCCGGTACTCGTGTACCTATTACTGATATCTAATAGCTAGAATAACAATAGCCAATATGGCGGAAAGTGGTGACGGTGACATAATCAGTTCGAAGGATCGGAAAGAGGTACGTATTACCAAAGCATTGCAGTGGAAGATTTATGGGAGTCATTTCTGAAATAGAAAAATGAAGCTTCTAGATTTAGCCTCGACTTTTTAACTGAATTGGTTTATTTTATTGATATTTGTTCTGCTTTTTAATTATTGATCAAGAGCCACGTCTCTCAGTTACATGCACACTCTTCCTTCTATAATTGTAACTTGTCTGGTCGTGCTGTGTATGGTAGGATAGGCCCATTAATTATGATGGTAATATGCTGTGGTATGCAAACAGGCATCATTAACCAGCAGGCACTACGATCTAATAAACAAGAAACTGTTGTTTCCCACATATATTGTCTGCCCGATACGAATATATGAAAGAGGTCTATGCTTGCACGTGTATAATACACTGAGCAAAGAAATCAAGCCATTGCAAATTCAATCTTTTCATTCAGATATGATTTAGTTTTCATCTTAAATACAAGTTTTGAAATTTAGCTAAGATATTTGCCCCTATATACAGAATCGTTGCATGTTAGTATTCAGCCATTGATACATTTATAATTTTGCTTCCTTGTTATGTATCACATTATGTGACAGATGAACATCTTTTTGACAATCTACCCAAACCTGAATTAATACGCATGCATGACATTGCTTTTATTCTCAGAATAAATGTAGTGCAATAAAGTGACAAAGCGAATGTATGCGTGTTTTGGGGTGTTACGAGTCTGTGCTCTTCAAATAAGTAACAAAAAGAGTGAAGACAACAAGCTTTGTAAAATATAACAATTTATTTCCCTTGAATACAAAGTAAACATTTACGAAGAAAAGAACTAAAACAAATAGAAGTCCTAGTAATAAAAAAGTCCTGAATGAAACTGGGTTCGAGTCCGGATGAATTCGAAAATGGAAGGCGATGACGTCTGCTGTGGTCTGCGAAGGGCTGCTGTGTCAACAGTCCTTTGTTAAATCACAGAAAATATTATTCCAGTTTTGAATTCAGTATAGCTTCCAATAAATGTCTTTTTCCAAAAACTTTGCAGGAGCACTTATGTATTTCCAGGGGAAAGAATGACTTGAGTTCGTTAATTTGAAGAAATTAATAATTCAACCCATACTGGTCACAACATAACAACTTAACGTGTCAATTGTTTGGAGCCCGACTCTATCAAGACACCAGTTATACACTAATTTAAGACACAAAACAGATTCTCGGATGAGGGTCAAAGGTTCATTCTTCTATAAAAAAATTAGAAGTTTGTATGTTATTTGTCACGTAGTCCAGGTATTACCTTGACTTAACTTAACGAATATTACTCTGAGAAAGATAAAAAAAAAATAATAATAAAGTTGTTTACCAAAACTGTCACCGATTCTGAAACGAGGTCAGCAACTAGATACAGTGGTTCTATTATTAGTTGTTTATCAATGAAGTTAAAAAATGAGTCACGCCAAATAGAACCGAACTCAGATTCTGGATAATCTCAAATCCAGTAAACAAAGTTACATTACAATAGCAGATGTTCAAATTTGTGACATACTTTGCATTTCCAATTTTATCAATGCAGTCACCGATTCTTGGTAATGGAAATGAATCTGTTTTAGTCACACTGTTAACCTTTCTATAATCAGTGCACATGCGGAAAGATTTATCTGGTTTCGGAACAAGTATACATGGTGAACTCAGTCACTTTTACTCGGTTCTATGAAATCCTTTTCCAGCAAATACTGAATATCTTTTTTCAAGTATTTCTCTTTGAGAGGGTTCATCCTGTACGGGTATTGTTTCACAGGCTTGTAAAGCACAATTTCAACATCATGGTAAATTTTCTTTGTTCTCGTAGGAACATCTGGAAATAAGTGCTCATATTCAAGTCATAATTGTTTAAGTTCATTCCTTTCTTGTTGTTGCAAATGTGAACGTTCTGGTCCAGATTATCCATAATTTCTGAATTCCGAAGATTTGTCACTCCAAAATCAATAGTGTCCGATTGCATTCCTTCAATTAAATCCTCACTAAGTGGGACAGGTACAACTAAATTAATTGCATGATTAACCTGGTTATCTCTTTCAACATACTGGTTCTCCTTTAATTGATTTACATCCCGGGAGTTCTATTATTATAATTTAACTCATTCATTTTCTTCTTTACTTTATATGGGCCGTAGTACCTAATCTGAAGAAAAGTTTGAAGAATGAGGAAGAGAGACAGAACTCTATCACACTCAAATGTTCTCTCCATTGTAGTTCTGTCAAACCATAATTTCACTTTTGACTTGAATTGCTGGATGCCAAATTCAAGCATAATTGGCTGGAAAATTCCAGAAATAAAATTTGACCCTTGATCAGATTCGACATTTTTTAGAAGGCCAAATTTATCAAAGCTTTTACTATTGTTTTAGCTTTAATATTCAAAGGAATTGCCTCTGGAAATCTTGTTGACGTACACATAATGGTCAACAAGTATTGGTTACCTGATTTGGTCTTAGATAAGGGACCAACACAATCTACCATTATTCTGCTAAATGGTTCGTCAAATTCAGGAATCGGATACAGATGAGCCTTAGATATCTTCTGATTGGGGTTTCCTACCATTTGACAAGTATGACAAGATCTTTAGTATTTACAAACATCACATTTAATTTTTGGCCAATAGAAGTGATTCAGGATTTCGTGATCAGTCTTATTAATCTCTAATTGAACAGCCAAATGAGTTTCATGGGCCAAACTAAGAATTTCCTGTCTGTACGATTTTAGAACTATAATTTGATAGCTCCCTGACCACTCATCACCAGCTAGTACCTCGGGAGGTCTCCGTTTTCTCATAAGAATCCCTTTTTTAATGAAATAACAAACAGGTACTTCTGTGGCTTCAGTTTCACTAATTGCCCTTTGAACAAACAGGAGATCTCAGGATCTTTTTTTTGTTCGACTACAAGTGATTGTCTTTTGTCACCCTGATTAGAATAAAGAGAATGAGTAGTTAAAAGAGGATCACTATGATCAATACCTTTTGATTGATCCTAAGGAGGAGTGAAAGTGACTTCATCAAAAGCCTGACCAATACACGTGCCAGCTAAAAAATACTTTCCTGATCAACATCATTCTCAAGAGCTATCTTTGCCATAGCTCTAGTAACTGCACAAGCTGGGTATAAATCAGGGAATTATTTTTCAATTGGATCGACTTTCTGATCCAAACAAGGCTTGCCAGTTACAAATGGATTAACCACAACCTTATCTCCAGCTAGGTCATTGCCTAGTACTAAATGAATGCCCTCAACGGGAAAAGAAGACTGTTCCGACTGTCAGGGGTCCTGAGTCTATGTCTGATGACAAATTTACAGAATGGAGAGGAACATTAACAAAGCCGCACTATACTCCCTGAATAAGAACATGCTCGTTAGAAGAAGACTTCTCAGAAAACGGCAAAGTTCCTGATGATAAAAGGCTCTGAGAAGCTCCCGTGTCCCTTAAAATTTTAATAGGGATGGGATTGGCCGAATCACCCGAGTGATATAGAACCCTTCCACGTGAATGGTTCATAATTCTCCCATAATAAAATCAGACTGGGGTTTATTAGAACCAACAAATGTATTGCTTTCAATACATGACCGTGACCTTGACCTCTTAGAAATAAGAGTATTTGGGATAGGTCTATCTTGTTTCTGATGCTTATGTTTCAATTTGTAGCAATCAGAAATAACGTGTCATTTCTTCTTGCAATAGGTACACGTAGGAAGAGATAAGGATTTCTGATCAAGCTTATCAGAAGCTTGATTTCTAAAGGTTGTGCTAGATTGAAATTAATAAGGGCTCGTATTAGGCTGAAATACTTTTTATCAGAAGATTGCTGAGTGGAAGACTTGCCTACAAAAGGAATTGTATGAGCTACGAAATACTCATCAGCAGTACGAGCAGCATTTTCCAAGGTTTCGACCTTATGCTCATCAAGATAAGTCTTAATGTCTCTGTGGAGACAGTTCTTGAACTCTTCAAATAATACAAGTTGTCTGAGATTTTCATAATCTTGACCAACTTTCTTGGCTAAGCACCACCTATCAAATAACTGCTCTTTTTCTCTTGCAAATTTGAGGTGAGTTTGTGCAGCTTCTTTATTATAGTTCCCAAATATTTGCCAATAAGCATCAGGGATTAATTCACAACCCTTTAAGATGCATTCCTTAACCAGATCATAGTCAGCACATTGCTGTGGTGACAGTGAATTGTAAATATCACTAGCTTTACCAGTAAATACACATTGTAATAATAGAGTCCAATGCTCCCTTAGCCATTACAAATTTTCAGCAATGTTTTCAAACTGAGGAAAATATTTGTCTACTTCTTTTTCTCTAAAAGGGGGCACTAACCTAATATTCTTAGTAACATAAAAACTTGAATTTGTATGTAAAGTGGAAATGTGCTTTTCACTTGCCATCTCTACTTCTCTTAATCTAAATTGATATTCCCTTTCTTCCTGCTCTCTTTGTATTTGCATCTGTCTCTCTCTCTCCTCTTTCTCCAATTGTAACTGCATTTGTTTCTCTCTTTCCACTTTCTCCAATAGCATTTGTTTTTCTTCTTTCTGTAACTGCATTTGTTTCTCTCTCTCCTCTTTCTCCAATAGCATTTGTTTCTCTTCTTTCTGTAGCTGCATTTGTTGCTCTCTCTCCTCTTTCTCCAATAGTAGTTGTTTCTCTTCTTTCTGTAACTGCATTTGCAATTGTTTTTCCTCTTTCTGAAGATCAAGCTTTCTTAACTCTAATTCCATATTGTATTTTAATTTTAATTCCTTTACTTTTATGTCAGAGGCTGATACAGACTTACTGATCAAAGCCAAAGCACTTTTATCTAAAACACCCTTTTCCACCAAATACTGGACCAAAATGTTTTTTATTTCTTGCTTTGTTAAAGACGCTTTTGCCACAGAAAGATCATATTTTCTGGCAAACAGGAGCAATACATCTTTTTTCAAGAATTCTAACTTTTCCTGGGGAGGATATGAAAGAAATATCTGCACTTTTGATGACATTGTAAAAAAAAACTGTTGATTTCACTAAAGATTTCTAACATGAAAAATAATGCTTGGGATTTAAAAACTTCAAACACTAGGGGGAATTTAAATTTCAAAAATCAAAGTTTTCTGAAATATTTTAGCAAAATTCATATATCCCAAGGACGAGCACCCAATTTTCTTTTACGAGTCCATGCTTTCGAAATAAGTAACAGAAAAGAGTGAAGACAACAAGCTTTGTAAAATATAACAAATAATGTATTTCCCTTGAATACAAAGTGAAAAATTACGAAGAAAAGAACTTATGGTTTTACGAATCAAATCCAAAAATAATCCAAGAATTAACAAATAGAAGTCCTAGTAATAAAAAGCCCTGAATGAAACTGAGTTCGAGTCCCGATGAAATCCAAAATGGAAGGCGATGACGTCTGCTGTGGTCTGCGAAGGGCTGCTGTGTCAACAGTCCTTTGTTAAATCACAGAAAACATTATTCCAGTTTTGAATTCAGTATAGCTTCCAATAAATGTCTTTTTCCAAGAATTTTTTAGGAGTACTTATGTATTTCCAGGGAAAAGAATCACTTGAATTCGATAATTTGAAGAAATTAAAAATTCAACCCAAACTGGTCACAACATAATAACAACTTAACGTGTCAATTGTTTGGAGCCCGACTGAACAAACCTCTATCAAGCACGTATTTATTTTTGTTTCAATGAAATGCGAAAGGTTTCCTGACCAATACTTCATCAAGACAGCGTGAACGTTTTTGAATATCAACCGAGCATGGTGATTTAAGGTTATATGGCTCCATTGAAATTTAGTACGGTAACCTCTTAGTCTAAAACAAAAAGGATAGCTAAGTGCGGACTTGTGTTTGGTGCTACTGTATGAATAACATTTTAAACACATTTAAACATGTTCTCATGACTGCATCAACGTCTACTTGATATTTCGTTATCTTTTTTGTTCTCTAAACTCTGACATAGTATTTTTTAATGTTTAGCATCGTATTTGTTTTTCAGCGTTTCGAAAACATACTTAATATTTGTGAATGCCGTATCCTTTAAATACATGTGTGATATAATTTATTATCTAGCCATGAGCATGACCAACCATAGCAGTTGCCCTATCACATGATGTGGTATCTACCATTTTGTCTTTTAATAGTGAGATGTTCGGATATATTTTATTTTTTCCATCTGGTCTCTTGATCAATGCAAAGTTAGGTTTCCTGAGTCTGTCAATTGTAATGATTTGATTATAATTATGATTATGATTGTGATTCGTCTGCCAGATCCTAGAAACTAGATATATTTTAAAACTATTCAATTTTCTTGCACTTTGATACTGATATTGTTCTCAATATGATGCGGTTCGATCACATGTTTCGAGGAAATAATGTTTCAACTGGTTTCCAACTAATACAAGATCGATCATATATTTCTTCATTTCACCATTACGCATGTCTTATCTTTCAATTCTAGAGTCTTGGCTATCTCTTCACATTTGAATATGTTATCTTGTCTGACCTATACATATAACTCTTGTTTGTAAAATACCCCCGAAAGCTTTTTCCCTTAAGACTTCCAGAGCGTACAATTCCTGGTTAGCGAAAAAACAATAAGCCTGATTTTGAATATTTCCTCAGTAAACTTAGAAAAGTGCCCTGTAAATACCCTCTTCTATTTCGTAATTCTGAGTGTTTCCAAATTTTGAATTTATGTGTTCGAAATGTATTAGTTGTAAAGGAATTGTAAAGATTGATATATACTTTGATCGGTTCTCGTTGTTTCTCGGTTTGACCAAGAAACATCGGCCATGTTCTGGCTTTTATAAGTAGTCAATTCTTCCACATTCACGTCTTACTATTTATGTTAAACGTAAGCCAAAGTTCTGGATTTTTATAATGAGCGAAATGCTTCCATATTCTAGCCTTAATAGTTGAGTGAAACCACTTCATAACTGTATGTGTGCGTTGGGAGTATTTCCAATATATCCAACAGTATTTCCACTTTCGAATTTTAAACCTCACTCTCATCATGAAACTGTATCTTTTCTCTTAGTGCATATTAATCTAATAGCATTGGTTAATCCTTCTTCACTTGTATTATATATTTTTTATTTTTTCAGCCTAGGGAAGAAATCTATCAGTGTATAGATATATGTGTGTCCATACTTTGAATTTGTTATGCCTTTGAATGGCATTTTATATATTACCTTACTAGTCATACATGAGACATACATACCCTTTGGTTTGGACGTCCTTTCTTACGTGGCTTTAATAATGTGTATTTAGTTAGATTTATTCCAATAATTTCCGCAGAATTCATATTTGTGCAAGAGACGTTAGCATTCATATAAAATGGTAGCTCAATTATTGTTCATTGGTAGTCATGTAAAGGTTATAAAAGTTCCAGAGAAAACATTATGCTTGAAAATATTTCTTTCGGATTGATTATATCACGAAGTGAAACAAAAACATCTAAACTTTATTTTATGCAAGTTGAACGTTTCCTGACTCCTTTATAAAGTTTGAATGATTTCAGATTTATGCAAAACGTTGTCATTTTCATCGCTATTGCAAAAGCCTCATCCTACTTGATTTTGCTATATAACTTTTTAAATACAACCTTGTTTTCTAAAATTTCTCATTGTTTTTTACGATATCCTCTAGATTTATTTACTAAATTTACAATATTTTCGACCGGCATTGTAAATTTAAATGAACACAGATTTCCGAAAAATACCTAACTTATTGTTTATCACTTCGTTCATAGTATTTTGACGCCACTTATCTGGATGCAGGGCTCCTTGAATGAAACCTTTTTTGTACAGCTGATACCACTATCTCGATGCTTTGCTTCTTCGATGTAATCTGCAAATTGACAATTTGCTATTGTATAATATCTCCTTGATTCTTGCATTCAACAAATCACCATTTGCATTATCAAGAGTGTTATTTTAGTAGCCTTTACCATACTTCGGTACCATCCAGGCTGGTAAAAAGTCCACGTTTATCAATATTGACGTTTGTGTGTTACACTCAGTAATAAGTAATAAGCTAGATTAATTTTAACAGGACTTATACATTTGTCACGCTGAAGATTTTTGTCATTATGTATGCTATGCAAATTTCGTTAATTTATATTTTGTTGTTATTTCCACATGTTGTTCTTGTGTTGCTTCTGCATTTTGATTCATTGTTTCACAATCCATAACTCTAGTGCATTACGCTATGGACTTTTGTAACTTCAAGTATAAAGAATAAAACAAATATTACTGATGCATCACGACAACAGTTGCATGGACACTAATGCAACAGTTTATTAAACCATATGCTGCTAAAGAGCCAAAAGAGGGACGAGCTATAGTTTTAATATACATTTTGCAAAGAGGTATGCATATATTAAGTTTTAATGGCAGGTCAGCACAATAATTGCTCCAACTCGATAGTTTTGATCTTTTTTAAACCATATGCTATTCCTCACTATTCGCAGCCGTAGATCTCATATGCACTTGATTAAACTACGGACAAAGTGATTAGCAGTTGAAGTTCTCATTCATGGAACATCAGTTTATCAACTCGTCAACTTAAAATAACTTCCCTTATCCAAATCAACATTGTTCGTTTGTGGGTCACAGCTATTGAAATGGTTAATGAATGCATTTTGCTCGAACATGTTTGAAAACAGCATGACACAACGAAACTTCATAAAATATATAGGTTCATTGTACATCGATGATAAGATTGACAACATGTTGTGCAACTAAACTACACAAAACGTTAAATATTATGACACTGGCGATTGTGTATAGTGTCACGCGTTCAACAATTCTAAAGTAGGAAACCTACACCTGGGGTTTTCGGTGTTAATGCAAATGGCACACATATTAATGGATTTTGTGGTTTAAAGTCCAGTCATATTTATATTTGGGATTGACAGCGAACTAAATAAAGTGGCTGAAGGGGTGCAAATATGTGTGCCGAAGGAATCGTCATATTTATGTACAAGGATTGTTGAAATATGAGATTTTGAAGACAAAAAGGATGAAAGAGTTTTGGCTTTGATTGGTAGCATAATGAGAGTATCTTACCGATATTTAAAGTGAGACAAGTTACTAACATATTGATTTTCTACGTAATAGATAAAATGTCACAAGACATAAAAATATTTTGTGAAGGATATATGTTGGTATGATAAGTAAAGGAACTAAAACGGAAGACAATACCAAAAGTCATACAAAATATGAACTTTCACTAAACTTAAATGTCCTCGAAAACTTTAAGACGAAGAGGAATATATGTAGACAGTGCAAACACAATGGGTGTCAATGAGTATTTATAATAAATCAAAAGTTTTGTATCCCATTTGGCATTTAGATATCCAAGTTAATAAATAAGAAATAACATTCCTGCCACTGTTTTGATAATTTATTGCACTAAATTTTCATCCTTTTCTCATAATTATTACGAAGAAAAGTTCGGGCAATACTGAAAATATAACTACTGGGTTTTAATGACTTTATTATGCATATGCGGTTGTGACACACTAGTAACATCTCATAAAGATTATCCGCGTCGTTCAGACATTTGGTTGACATATACATCTTTTGTAATCGCCATCCGACACAGGTGTATAAAAATATTAACGTATGTTGGATATTTTCTTGCCATGATTGTAAGCAGACAAGATCAGAGTTATCACCTTTACATTGGTAATCAACAAGATGATACAAAGACATATAATTAAGTCACATTATCTGTTTAATGGTTCAAGATAAATACGTTTATTATTACGTTTAAACCTACTTTATAGCTTTAGTGTTTGTAATACATTAAATCGACTGTCTCCCCACATCACTCCCTTTCTCCCCACCCCCTCTCGGATATGATTATGATTATCGAGCGTTGCCATCATTCTCAACGGTTTGGCTCAAATATCCAGTATAGGTTCGTTGCCTTCTGATTCTCGATATTATCTCTAACCCCAGGCTACTATTCCAAAGTACAGCCACGCATCAACTCGCTTTCGTCAATACATTTCATGTTTCTGCAACGAAAACAACAACCACTGTTTCCTTTGAGATTTTTTTTATCAATGTCCAAGGTTATTTCTTATTATCAGGCCAGGCGACTCCAGGAACTATTCCATGGTCGTTTCTCTGAAAACGATGCTGTGATCTTATACAAGCATTGCAACAAAAATCTTCTAGAGGCTGTTGACTTCGTCCTTAAAGGTTAGTACCCGTTCTATTTATTTTCTGATTTCTGCTGAACAACTATACAACCCTACTTTTGGAATAATAATTTAAAAATTCAGGTTGAAGACGAGTTACCCAACGATACTTTTTAGAAATTATTTTAAAAAAAAACAATCAGTAGGAACCCTTAAATATTATACATAAGAAAATATCAATAAAGGCTTAAATTCCAAAATACACTTGTATAAATTTACGTTGATAATAAAATATGCGAGCCAAATATCTGATGTTAGCCATTCATCTAACTGGATCCAAAAGTGCAAAATATTTGCAAACTTGTTTTATCTCCAGCCTTTGCTAGAGTCTTCAGCACTTTTGGACCTGTCTTGGGCCAATCTCAAACACTTCTGCAGGACTTCCATCATTTTAATACAAATCTCATATCTAGAACTGACTGCAGTAAAA
>JAECUM010006268.1:0-11917 GCA_016617855.1 Megalonaias nervosa
CATACTTGATAAATATACAAACAAAATTTATTTTCATCCACATAAAATATATCAAACAGCAGTTCCAAATACTACCGACTACACGTGGCGAGTTACAACAACACCAACTGAACAACTACCGCGTCAATTATTTGTTGTATTTCAACAGCAGGCGCGACGTGGTAACCAACAACAAAACAATGCAATATTTGATAATGCTGATGTTAGACGAATACATGCTAGACTAAATTCGAAGCAATATCCAGAACGAGCGATAGAACGCAATTTTGCAGATGATGCTAATAAAAATATTACTAGACCTTACATGCATCTGCTCGACGCAATTCAAAAATATCAAGATGTTGAGGATGGATCTCAAATATCAGCAGAGGAATTTCGTACACTTTATCCAATATTTCATTTTGATATTAGCAGACATAGCGAGCGAGTAGTTGACTCAACAGCTGATATTGAAATTACTTGGACACTTGGAGCAGCTCCAGCAGCGCCGTTGTACGTGTACGCGTTAGTGATCAGCGACAGATTTGTTACGATAGATTCCGTTGGAGGTAAAATGACAGTTCAAGTTTAATCTGTAACTTTAATAATAAGATGACAAAATATATTGTAAAAGAAATATATTTAACTGATGGCCAAGTTAAAAAAATTAGCAGTTGCTGTTGCAAAACAGAGGCAAGTATCATTAAATGTTAATCCCGGCTTTCAAACGGGTACCTTAACAAAATTGATGTTAACCAAAAATCAAGCAAATAAATACGATCGCAAAAAACCTTTTGTTTTAAATTTAAGTGCCGCACAAATAACAGCGATGGCAAAACAAGGTGGTTTCCTAGGTCCAGCATTATCAGTGATAACCAGCACGTTATTACCTAAACTTTTGCCGGTGTTAGGTACATTAGGACTAGCAGCAGCGTCTGGCGCAATATCTGGCGCAACGAAAAAAGCAGTTGAGGGTAGTGGTATAAAAAAAAATAGTCTAAAGTTTAATTTTATGTGACCGATAAATACAATGCCACAACGAAAAACAAAATCGTCGAAAAAAACGAAAAAAAAGAAAACAACGAAACGCAATCAAACAAAACAAGGAGGAATTATTCCTTTCGCTCCACTTTTAGCGGGACCAGCGGGAAGTCTGCTGCCAAATCTGCTAGGAATCGGAGGACGAGGACTAACATTGCCGGAAACACGGCCACCCCGCTAAGTAACTTTGATTTACTTGATAAGTTAAAATCAGTTCCCAGATTTCACGGAGTTTATTCCAAAGATGAACTTAGCGCTGTACCAGCGCAAGCGACATCGTCACTGGGTTCGTGTGTGATAAATATATAAGATTTCAATGACGGATCCGGCACGCATTGGGTAGCAGTTTATAATAACAATTATTTGGACTCGTTTGGACTTCCTCCGAGCGATGCAATAAAAAAATATATAAGCAAAAAATATTAAAAAATATATTATTCGTCCAATCAACTTCAACCTGTTGGATCTTCTGCTTGCGGATATTATTGTATAATGTTTGTCCGACAGATGTCAAAAGATCCTAATTTTTTAAAGTTTATTTTGCAGTTTGATAAGCAACCTTCTCACGCTAATGATGAGATTGCAATTAATTTTTGTAAATCTATCTAAAGCTTGCAATAAATTTTATCTAAACTTACAAATATATAATGTCAACATATTGCCTCAAACTTAAAACTAAAACAGAAAATAAGGATGAGACGATGGAAAAAACAAAAAATAATAGAATGATGCTAAAAAGTATTTGTGCTGTTTGTGGTAGAAAGAAAAGTATGTTTTTAAAGAAAACGTCTGGAGCTGGTTGCCCTCCTGACAAGATTATTTTAGTAGACGACTAAAAATATAGAATGATATGCAAGTGTGATTCTGACAGAGATTTATGTCTCGAGCAAAATAAAATTGTCACATACTGTCAACGTTGTAACAACAGAGAAATAATTGGAACAGGTATAGATATACATAAATTAATTGGCAAATTACCAAAACCAAAAGGAGGTTGGACATTGCCAGGCCATAAATATACTGGACCTTATAATCCTCTTGATAAACAACTAGATGAAAATGATAATCCGCTGCCAGGACAAGAACCTTACAATCAAGTTGATGCAATAGCAATGCGTCACGATATCTGTTACCGGGACAACGAGCAAGATAAGGCTGGTTGTGATAAAGTAATGTTAGACGAACTTCGTGATATGGAGCCTACAAATCTACGAGAACGTTTTGATAGAAAGCTGGTACAGGGTTTTATTGGAGCAAAATATAAATTAGGACTCGGAAAGGAATTATACGATGATCTCGCAGCCGAACTACACAAACCTAAAAAAAAAGTTGACGCGACGTAAAGTTGTCGCAAATGCCGTTGATGATATCTGGGCGATAGATTTAATAGATGCGTCAAATCTAGCTCAGTTTAATGATAATAAGAAATATTTGTTTAACGTTGTAGATATTTTTAGCAAATATGCTTTTAGTGTTCCAGTTTTAGACAAGACAGGAACGTCGATAACTGATGCGTTAAAACAAATAATAACAAGTACAGAAAGAAAACCAAATAAAATCTGGACCGATCACGGAGCAGAGTTTTTCAATAAAACGTTTGAGCAGTTTCTAGAACAAAATAATATCAAAAAGTATGTTACAGGGAACGAGGGAAAAAGTGTCGTAGTAGAGCGATTTAATCGCACGCTAAACGAAAAAATACACAAATATTTGACAGCTAAAAATACAAACAGGTATATTGATGATCTTCCGCAGATAGTTGACGAATATAATAACACAAAACATCAAACCACTAAACTATCGCCAAACGATGCAATTAAAAATCCGATATTAGCAAATGAAAACATGTACCGCAGACATAAATTTAAAGTAGGTGATAAAGTTAGAATTTCTCTGACTAAAAAAACATTTGAAAAAAGATTTACTCCAAACTGGAGCGAAGAAGTATTTGTTGTTGATAAAGTACTTTTAACAATACCTGTAACATATGCGTTAAAAGATTTATTAGGTGAACCTATAACTGGTAGTTTTTACGAGCAGGAACTTCAGAAAACTGAACAAGATGTTTTCGTTATCGAAAAAGTTATCCGAAAACGCGGCGATAAAAGTTTAGTCAAGTGGCGTGGGTATAGTGATAGATTTAACAGCTGGATCCCAACTAAGTCGATCCAATGATGTTATTATAAATTTGTTCGTATTTCACAAGCACAGGTTTACATTTGATAGTTTTACATAACAAAATTAAATGTAATTTTCTTTCATTATCAGCTGGCATTAAATTGAGTATCTTAGCAAAAATAGAATCATATTTTATACTCCTTCGCTGGCCAGTTATTTTTAGATTCAAAAAAGGTCTGATAAGCTGCCAAAATATTTGCTGTTCGGCAACAGTAAAATTAAATTTTATTATTTTTTTGGCAATGTGATACTTAACATTATATCGTCCAGTTGTTGGTCTGCTGTAATTTTTTCTGTCAGCGACAGCGACTATTTCATCGTCATCATCATTATTATTGTATAAAATATCATCTTCGCTATAGCTAGAAGATTTGTCTGTTATATCGGTAGAGATTGTAATATTATCTGCGACTTTATCGCCAGCGACTTTATCGCTAGTGATTTTAACATTGTCTGCGATTGTATCTTCCGCATATATTTCAGCAAGTCTTTTCATCAAGTTCATATTATAATATACTTTTATCTAATTTATTGTTATAAGATATGACTGACGAGGTAAAATATCATCAAAAGGTTAATATATTAAATTACAAGGAACTAGCCGAAGCAGTTCGAAAATGTATGTCGGGTTATAGTTCGTATTCCGTTGACGTTATTATAATGCCTGGCGAAAATGATAGGATATTGCTGACAGCAGCAGAAAAAAAATAAACTTAATGATAGTGCAATAATGACGCTGAAATTTGATAAAGATGATATTATAGCGTTTGCACACAGCTGTCTTACTAAGACAGAATTACGAAATATCATTAATCATCATATCTGAAAACAATCCTGGCATCGTATTCACTTGGAAAAGCTGATCCTGTTATTCTATCGGCAACAAATTTTACTGCCCTAGAATTTATCTTATAGTGTTTTGCCGCAGCTGAAATCGATTTAAATTTGATCTCCTCATCTGTTTTGAGATTCAACGAAACAACAGGTTTTGCAGGATATCTAAAATTAATACCACCACCTCGTCCTTTTCTCACATTTTCCTGCTGGGTAACTAGCTCTAAATTTTCCAGTCGATTATCAGTTTTTACGTTATTGATGTGATTAATCACAAGACCATCGGGTATGGGTCCGTTAAACACCTCGTAAACAAAACGATGACTAAGATAACTAACTTGATCGGTTAGTGTTCCTCTGACACCTACTACGAGATACCTCATATTATTCATGGTACCAACAACATTTTTAGTTTTTCTATTTCTAATAATACCGCGATCGTTAGCCTCGTATAAATCAAAGACCGGGTGCGGCTGAAACTCGTTTTGTAAAGATAAGTTTTCAATATTGTCATCAGTAATCGAGCCATTTACTCGATAGACTCGCTGCCCTTCTGGAATATCCTCGCAGAACAAAGTATAAATACAATCTTTTCGAAACATTTTAGTCATATCTGTGTCATCACCTTTCACTAAAATTATCATTCCAGCTAATGTTGGTTTTCCTATAGATTTTTTAGATTTTATGTTAATAACCGAACCTAATGCATTTCCAGCGTATAGGTTATACTTCGGATGAACGTAATAATACTCTTGCTCCTCCGCTGTCAATCCGATATATCTCAGATTTTGTGTCATTATACTATAAGGATTTTATATCTCTAATTGTTTGTTCAGCTGGCGCGCTGTGAGTTATCGATCGAATAACTAATTAGGTATATAATATTACACTATTATATAGCAATGCTGAAATTACGTGATATAGCCAAGAAGAGCCTTCTTGGAGAACCTGAAAAAATAGCGACTGCCTTTACAGGTTTTGACAACAGTTATCGGTTCGATAAACAAATCGTACTGGTAAATTTTACTGCAACAAATCTTTATCATTTGCTAGAGTCAACTGTAAAACGTGAACTTGAAAAACATAATAGCATAAGACTATTGGTGCAATATCATATTATATTTACAAAGCTACTTGTGACAGAGGGATCGACTGACAAGGAAATTGCAGACCCTTACATTAATGCAAAATCAAGGCGTGTTTTGATTGGGACTGATCTTTTACCACTAGCTAATGAAATACACCAAGAAATTTGGAAAAAGATGGAAGAATTTACTGAACTGAGTTCGGGTTGGAAGTTTGAAATGATCAAGGAAATTTTATTTCACACAATAAAATATAACGTATTACGCGGTAGTTCGTATATTGATTTACCACCAAAAATAAAAAATAAAAAATGCTGCATAAACGTAAAGAACGTCGATAACAGATGTTTTCAGTGGGCTGTTCTTTCTGCGCTATTTCCAGCAGAAAAAAATGCTGATCGTGTTGACAAGTATATTAGTCCCATATCAAAATTAAATTTTAATGGCATCGACTTTCCAGTTGCAGAAAATCAAATACCAAAGTTTGAAAAGCAAAATAATGTTTCGATTAACGTTTTCGGACTAGATGAAAAAGAAAACGTCTATCCTAGGTATATTTCAGGAAAAGCTTCCCAATCGACTATAAACTTACTGTTTTATAGAAATCATTACGTTTGGATCAAAAACTTCAATGGACTAGTTGGCGGACAGTATAATAAACGAAAGAAGAAAACGTTCTTTTGTTATCGCTGCTTGCACGGTTGTAATGACAATGAAAAATTACAAAAGCATTTGCAGTACTGTAGTGACGTACAACGAATAACAATGCCGTCCAAAGAAAATAGCGTGTTACAGTTTGTCAATCACCATCACAAGCTAAAAATTCCTTTCGTTATATACGCTGATTTCGAATGCTTACTTCAGCCTGTACTTGGCGTAGAAAATAATCCTAACCAATCGAGTACAAGGAAAACTCAAAATCATGTTCCGTGCGGAGTAGCGTATAAGATAGTTTGTTGTGCTGATTCGAGATTATCCAAACCAATCAAATTATATCGTGGTAGAAATCCGGCTGTCTGGCTTCTCAAGCGGTTGATTAGCGAAGTTGATAATATATTTTATCGTTTGAAAAGAGTAACTCCAATGATTAAACTGACACCTCAACAAGAATCTGATTATGAGCAAGCAGAAATTTGTCATATTTGTGAAAAAGCTTTTGATGATAACAAGAAAGTACGTGACCATTGTCATCTCACCGGACAGTACCGTGGAGCGGCTCATGATCAATGTAATTTAAAATTTCATGCTCCAGATTTTATTCCAGTTATTCTTCACAACTTTCGAGGATATGATAGCCACATTATCGTAGAAGCTTTTGGTGATCCTGACGTAAAATCTCGCTTAAAACTCGATAACGTAATCAAATGCATTCCAAATAATTTTGAAAAGTATATGTCAGTTACGCTAGGTAAGTTGCTTTTTATTGACAGCCTGCAGTTTATGGCAGCATGATTGGATGAGCTAGTAAAAGGTTGTAGCGAGTTTGATAACTTACAAGATTGTTTTGGTGATAAATTTAATCTACTGACCAAAAAAGGAGTATTTCCGTACGAGTATCTCGATGATTGGAGTAAATTTGATGAAACTTCGCTACCTAGCAAAGACAAATTTTACTCACAACTTAAAAATGAAAATATAACCGATGATGAGTACAAATATGCACAAGATATCTGGAAAGAATTTGATTGTAAGACGTTTGGCGATTATCATGATTTGTATCTAAAAACTGACGTCTTATTGCTGGCGGACGTATTTGAAAGTTTTCGAAAAGTGAGCTATAACAATTATGGACTAGATCCTTGTTGGTATTATTCTGCTCCCGGGCTGTCGTGGGACGCATTGTTAACGTTTAGTAAAGTAAGGTTACAATTACTGACTGACGTTGATATGTTCAATTTTATCGAAAAAGGTATCCGAGGCGGTATTAGCGTGATAACAAAAAAGTATGCGGAAGCAAACAACAAATACTTAAAAGAGTACAATCCTAATCTTCCTTCGAAGTATATAATTTATCTAGATTGTAATAATTTGTACGGTTATTCTATGGCAGAACCAATGCCTTTTGGTGGATTTCGTTGGATCACGGCTGAGCAATTTCTATCAGAGACAGAAAAAAAGATACCCGACGATATTTCGTATTTCGTTGAAGTTGATCTCGATTATCCAACTTCGCTACACAATTTACACAACGATTATCCCTTCTGTGCGGAATCGATGATAATAGATTATAGTTTGTTATCTCAAGAACAACAAGCAACAGCATCACCAAGACAAAATTCTATGGTAAAAAAACTAGTGCCAAATTTACTCGATAAGAAAAATTATGTTTTACATTACAAAGTTTTAAAACAAGCAGTAGATGCTGGTCTTGTGTTGAGGAAAGTTCATAGAGTTTTAAAGTTTAATCAGTCGCCGTGGATGAAAGGTTATATTAACTCAAACACTTCGAGAAGAGCTGCAGCCAAAACTGATTTTGAGAAAAACTTCTTTAAGCTTATGAACAATTCCGTTTTTGGTAAGACGATGGAAAATATTAGGAAACGCGTAAATATCGAGCTAATTAATGATATCAATCGCAGAAATAAACTTGTGTCGGACGATGATTTTGTTAGCATGAAAATTTTTAATGAAAATCTTGTCGCGATACAAAGAAGAAAAACAAATCTAAAACTAAATAAACCAATTTACGTTGGAGCTTCCGTGTTAGATTTATCGAAATGGCTCATGTACGATTTTCATTACAATTTTGTTAAAAATCAATGGCCGTCCAGTAGATTATTATTTACTGGTACCGATTCGCTCGTGTACGAAATCGAATGTGAGGACGTCTATCAGGATATATATGATAATCGGTATCTGTTTGATCTTTCCGATTACCCTCGTGACAGTAAATTTCATGATGACACAAACAAAAAGGTTATTGGTAGGTTCAAAGATGAAATGAACTCGAGCATCATCAAATACTTTATCGGATTGCGCAGTAAAATGTACGCGGTATTGCTAGATAATAATAAAATAACGAAAAAGGCAAAAGGTCTACCTCGCGATTTTGTTAAAAAGTTTATGAAATTTGATGATTACAAGTACGCGCTTGATGGCGGTGTTAGTTTTATAAGAGCAATGGCTATTCGAACGAATCATCATAAACTTAAAACAGATGTCATTATCAAACGTGGATTGAGTAATTTTGATGACAAACGTTATTGCGAAAATGGAGTAGATACATTTGCACTTGGTTATTGTTTTGATGATAGATCTATACTCGATATTATATTCGATGACTAATGTATGAAATTTTATCTAAACTTTAGAAATAATGTTTGAAAATTTGACAGTCACAAATAGTTACAATAGCAAGATCAAATATCTAATGATGAACGGCAAACAGTTGACAGTTGAAATTAATAATGAAACATCAGGTATATGTTTTACCGCAGTTCGAGACAAGCTAAAACTTTCTCTTACTAGATCTGATGACAGCGAGTATTTCAATTACCTCGAACAATTGAGCCAGAAGTTGTTAGCGGAATTTAAAAACTTTCATAATCCGATCAGCCAACAAAAATATACTAAACTTACAATCAATCTTGATCGATCAAAAGTATATTTTATCGACAAAAAATATCCTCTTAACAAATCGCAAATAAAAGATTTATTTGAGTCTCGTCGCTGTGTGAGCGGTAAAGTAAAGTTTAGTCTCTACTATCGTGATGATGAAATATTTCTAATATCAACAGTAGAAACATTGATAATTGGTAATGAGGTATAAATAATATATGAAAAATGCCACTTACTTGATTCCGCTCGGTGAAGACGTCCTCTTGAAAGTGCCTCAGAAGGAAATTTTACCTGCCTTATATACTAATAGATCTGCGTGGGCGTTCTAGAAATTCCATGTGATTATGAGTCATTTTGCATGGGAGTTTTCTGGAATGTTCTGACACATCTCCGCGTGACGTTGCAGTATGACTAAGACATGTTACCTGGCTTGGTTGATGTGTGATTGATTTTCAGACTGCGTACATCAAAGGCTTGGCTTATAGAGAGTATTGATTGATTTCCAGATTACATTACCTTATGCAACATCTGTTGCGTATATCAAAGGCTTGGCTTGTAGAGAGTATTGATTGATTTCCAGATTACATTACCTTTTACAACATCTGTTAGGTACACATGTAATATATTAGTGTAAAAAGTATAGGATTATATCTGAGCTAGAATCGGCCTCTTGGTTTTGAGAAAAATAAAAAAAATCGTTTGGGGTGGGAGTTTTAAGGTAGAGAGAGGGGTAATTTGTATTTGTTCTGAGAGAGGGAGGGGGTGGAGAGAGGTCTTTGAGATAGAATCGGCCTTTTCCCTTACTACTACAGTGAAGGCAATGAGTGAAGATAGGTTCTTGGATGCAAATCTCATACGCTCGATGAGCCATGCAGAAATTAGGAATGTGAATGCCAGTCCCTTGCATGCATTCGAAATCGAAAAAGATGAAATTCCCTTTTTCTGGTCATTATCTTCCTCTTTGTGTTTGGATTGGTATTTTTGAATGTAGCATTCGTGTTCCAGGTCCACGATTTGGCGACAAATGTGACATCGTTTCTTTCCTGAACAGACGTGCGCCTTGGCATTATTGGTACGTATGCCTTGTCCACAAGTAGGGCATAATCTCAGGAGCTGACAAGCACATTTCCGTTGTGAACCTTGCGTCTTTAGATGTTGTTGGTAGCAGGTTGGACTGACAAATGTGCGCTGACAAGCTGGTCAATGCACTCGTTCTTCTCCTTGGTCTAGACAGGGCTTAGAGGCTAAACATCCCTCACATTTCGATCCTCTATGCTTGTGTTGCTCTCGATTGTTATAGCCATAGTCACATTTCTCACAGTAATAACCGTATGCCAGAAATGCAGTGATACATGGTAATGGCATCGAAATGTTCATCGTGATGATAGACGTGAATGTATTTTCCGTCTTTGAAATTTTTGCCTCGAAACAACAGAGGTCCACGCACTTCTTGAGGGTGTACTTTCAAGGTGTAGCGTGGAGCCAAGACGTCTTGCAATTTTTGCAATTCAGGAATGCCACAGGGGGTGTCTTTGGATAGCCCTGCTTGCTGTAACAGGAGTTCTGCTTCTCTTCGTTGTTTGGCTCGACTAGATTTCTTAATAGTTTGCCAGGCTCTTTTCCATTCTGCCGTGTCGTTCTTGTCGGCATACGTTCGTCCCACCACGATGGCACGGGCTAAACACATCTGGTCTTGAGGGTTGTTAATTTGAACGAGGCTGCGCTCGATGCTGCGAAGATTGTCTACCAAGAACACCTTTTTTTGCCATGTCCTGTCCCTTGGGGAAGAGACACGTGGATCATGAACAGTGTCGCTTTTCCGTCGGTGATGTGAAACTTGTCGTTGAATTGTTGTACGTGTTGAATCTTGTCCATGACTTTGGAAGGCGTCAATTCTGCTGGACTGCTAAACTCGACCCAAACGGGGGACTTCAAACTATCGTGATTAATGGGAAGTCTCAAGCGATCGTCTTCTTTGGCTTCACATTGCTGTTTCAGTGTGGTTAACAAAGAATCCCACACATCGGTGATGAACCCTTCTGCTTTTCTCCAAGGGTACGTCAGACTTGAAATCTTTAAACTTCACCGTGTGCGTGTAGGCCGTAGTTCTAAATTTTCTAGCTGAGCGTTTGTCTGTCTCTCAAATGTGGTAGTACTTTTCAGGGTTTACTGGTGGTGATGGATTTTGACTGGGTGTAGACTCTCTGGGTCTGGATTCTTGCTCACTCATCTCATCTTCAAAATCGCTGGCATGAATTTGAGCCAAGACTTCAGTACTGTGCGAGGCGATAAATCACGTTTCTGCCTCTTACTTTCTTCTCCTTTCTTTACAAAATGATGCGATCGTTTCATCTTGACTGCAAAAAGTCAAATGACTACATTTGAAACGCCATGGACCCCTATATATATCCATGTCAGGCTCAGTGTATATATAAAGGGCTGATACCTTTCCTCTCAGTATTCATTTCGCTCTCAAGCTGACCAGCACGATGGAAGAACCCACACAGATCGAACTTCTGATTAGAGCTTTGCAAGGTGTCATAAGAAAGTTTCTTCAGACAAGTCGACGGACTACTTTCCCACCTTTCGAGATAAAAGTCAAGATACTTGCTATATCTGTCAGAAGAAAGGGCACTGGGTTACAGAATGTCAAGACCGTCCAAAAAGCAAGACTAGTGTCAGAAGAGACAAAAGTCATGATACCTGTTATCATTGTCAAGAGAAAGGACATTGGTCTTCAGACTGTCCTAAGAAAGAACAGGAGGAGAAGGAGGAAGAAAAAAAGATGCCCTCGGCAAAAGAAGAACCCCGGCACGTTCAGAAAGAGAAGACAGAAAAGAAAAGAAGACGAGAAAAAAGTGAAGAACAAGAGGAGGACAAAACTGTGAAAGTGAAGAAAATCAGAAAACAGAGAGAGTGAAAGAAGAAAAAAGACACAGAAGAAGTCTATGAACTTTTTTAAAAAGTGTTGTGTTATGTTGTGTTGTGACATTGAATTGTAAATATTTGTACCAGAATAGACCAGACTGAAAAAAACGTAAGTGTCTCTTGGTTTTTATTGTTTATTTAAAATATTAAGGACCTACACTCACGCACTCACACACGTATATCATAGGGTTAAACAAGAGATTTTGAGTTTTAATTGATTTTGGCAAAATGAATAGTATCTCTTTTCGAAAGAAGTGAGTGGCCCTGAAAAGGACTGTTGGGTGTTTGTTTTTAAAAAAAAAAAACTTAGGAAC